>VWZS01007489.1:446553-458942 GCA_013397075.1 Rhabdornis inornatus
CCGACCCACCGGCTGGCGCTCCCCTCAGCCCGGTTCCCCTCAGCCCAGCTCCTCTCGGCCCCGCTCTCCCCTCAGATCCATCGGCTCTCCTCAGATCCACCGGCTGGAGCTCCCCTCAGCCCGGCTTTCCTCAGCTCGGCTCTCCTCAGCCCGGTTCCCCTCAGATCCAGCGGCTGGAGCTCTCCTCAGCCGGGCTCTCCTCAGCCCGGCTCTCCTCAGCCCGGCTCCCCTCAGACCCACCGGCTGGAGCTCCCCTCAGCCCCTCCGGCTCCCCTCAGCCCGGCTCCCCTCGGATCCGCGGGTTGGGGCCTCCCTCAGCCCCTCCGCGCTCTCCGGCTCCGGCTCATGGCCGCTGCCCCGGCGGTGTCCGGGAAAACATTCCCCATAGCCGCATTGTGAAAACTTCGCCTCGTCTTCCCACAGGCGGCTGCGCCGGGGAAGGGGCGCCCCGGCTCCTGTGGCTCGTGCTGCGCTACATTAAAAATCAATCTCCTTGCAATTCGGCTGCGTTGGCATTAGGCGTCATTGTAAAGCTGTTTCTCCAGAAACCACCAAAAGAGAGATTCTTGGTGCTGAGGAAAACACGGTGACAGTAGAAAGAGGGAGAAATTGAGAGGTTTATTTGGATAAAATGCCAAATAATGCTCCGTTTGGGCGAATATTCCCCGAATAGTGCAAACACGAGTTATGAAGCTATAAGCCTGCAGTGCTATCGTCAGACTGCTCTTGCGGAAGGCGATGAGGGCCAGGTGTGTCACTGTGCCCAGGGCCAGGTGTGTCACTGTGCCCACCTCCAGGTGTGTGACTACACCCAGGGCCAGGTGTGTCACTGTGCCCAGGGCCAGGTGTGTCACTGTGCCCACCTCCAGGTGTGTGACTACACCGAGGGCCAGGTGTGTCACTGTGCCCACCTCCAGGTGTGTGACTACACCCAGGGCCAGGTGTGTCACTGTGCCCAGGTCCAGATGCAAACCCTGCCATCGGCACCCGCTGACAGCAGGTAATCCTGGCTGTGGAAGCGCACGCAGCGCACCTCGACCCCAGGGCCACGCAGGATGGAGAGCTGGCCCACGGCCAAGCACAGCACCTTCACAGAGCCCTCGCTGCTCGCCAGAGCCACCAGGCCACCTGAAACACACAGCAAAGGCATCGAGGTTGGCAAAGGCTACACAAGAGAGAGGTAAGTTTTGAGACGGTGGCTTCCCTGTTTTCTGAGATAAATTAACAGAAAGTTGGATGGATCAATAACAATGAGATAGGATTTTGGTGTGATTAGGCCAGTCTAGAGACCTCATGTTCTCCTCAAAAGGAGCCTGGCTACTTTGACAGAATCACAGAACCTGCTGAGTTGGAAGAGACCCACAAGGATCATGGATTCCAACTCCTGGCCCTGCACAGAACACTGCAAGGGTCACACCATGTGCCCAAGATTTTGTCCAAACCTTTCCTGAACTCTGTCAGGTTTGGTGCTGTGACCATTCCCTGGGGAGCCTGTGCCAGTGCCCAACCACCCTCTGGAGGAAGAACCTTTCCCTAACATCCAACCCAAACCTCCCCTGACACAGCTTCAGACCATTCTCTCAGGTCCTGTCACTGGTCCCCAGAGAGCAGAGATCAGTGTCTGCCCCTCCACTCCCCTCACAAGGAAGTTGCAAACCCTGGTTGGTCCCCCTCAGTCTCCTGCAGCTGAACAGACCAAGTGCCCTCAGTCAGCTTCCCCTCAAGGCCCTTCACCATCTTTGTTGCCCTTTGGATGCTCTCTGGTAGCTTAATAGTTTTTTTTAATGTTACAGTGACCAAGACTGCACACAATACTCAAGGTGGGGCTTCCCTAGTGCAGACCAGAGTGGGACAATCACTTATATTTGGATACACTTATTCAGGGACAGATTCTGATGCACAGACTGAGCACCAGAGGAGTAGATCCTCTCCTAATACCTGGAGGTATCAACATCAGACCATGCTTTTGACACTGCTTTTCTTGTACTGCTCTAAGACATGAGGATGTGAGTTTTCAGCTGAATTTCCAGAAGGTCAGGCATCTAACTGAACTGAGTGCTTTCTCCCTTATATCCTTAGGGAAAAAATGATAATTAAATCCTTAGTATAGAACAGGGTTTAAGAGTAGAAAAAATAAAAGAAAACCTAAAAAAGGAGTTCTTAGTTTCCATGAGCTGTTTTTGCAAATCAAATGGACTCAGTTTTCAACACTTTTAAGGAAGCAGAATGTGTTTATAAGTTTATTATCTTCCTGCTTAAATAAAACCAGAGGTAATAGCTGGTAAGTGATATGTTTGTAGCACCTGCCTCTTACTTACCCAGACTCCAGATAAAGATTCTTTAGAAATTAACCATAATAATCATGAGTTTCACGTACAAAAAAAGAAGAAAAGAAAGAAAAATCAATACATTAATTTCAAAGCTGATGTGGCCCTAACAACAACGGGATCACTGTACTGTCAGTCGTGATCTTGGTCAAACACCTTTTTCTATTTGGAGCAAGTTCAATACACCCTCCAAGTGATTACAGCTCGTCTTATGTATCAAGATTTTCTCTCTGAAAGCAAAGACATCGCCAGCAGAAGAATAATTAATGTTGACACTGACAAAGTCAATCTGGCACCAAGGTCATAATTTTTGGGAAGATTATGAAAAACAGGAGATATTTTTCTATTTTTAGTAACTCAGGTTATTCACCAAATATCCAATGGGAACATACTGCCCAACAGACATGAGCATGGAGGAATTTATCCCAGTTTTAACACTTTAGGGCCGTGGGTGTGCCTATGTGATGTACAGTTTATCCAGGGAATATATTGTTCCTCCATTCAAACTAGGTCATAACAATGATGTTCTCTGTTCTGCTCATGAAGATCTGATGGCTTCATTTTGTCATTTATCAAAAGAAACACGTAGCCTAAAACAGCTTACAAATGCACTGAGAATATTTAACTACAACCTATGCTTAGTGTGGTCATGGATATTTGTGCAAGAAAGGGAACTAGGAAGTAGAGCTAACCATGATAAATATGCCCTATTTGCAAACCTTTATAACTACCCGGTTTCTTCATCTAGAACAAAGCCTGACACAGCAAATATCTGTAGGATGGATTGGAGTGTCCAAAGCAGCAGATGTGAATATTTATTATAAACTCTCCTCCAGCAAGTCTTTGCTGACAGAAGCATTGCATATGGATTGCACTTGCAGCGAGACTCTCCAGGCAATCGCTGGATGACTTCTCCGTGAGCCAAACAAATGCCATTTTGCCTGCAGCCCTGACACCACAACAGCTGGGCAGGGGGTTAATGTCACTTCCAGCTTCTCAAAACCACTAATGAACCCAGTTGTTACAGAGAGGGACAGGCAGGACAAAAGGTTTGGACAGCTGCAGTCCACTTCGAGAAAGTCAGGGCAGGACAGAGTGACAACTGAGACAATGTGTGGAACGGAGACAAAGCTTCAGCTCATTCATTCCCTGGGCTGAGCAGGGCAGGGACAGACCCCAACCCTGCATTTTTCTGCATGCTTTGCTAGGTAAGTCACATGCCTGAAGCAAAACCATAGCACTCATCCTGTCAGTCCATGCCAGTATTCCAACAATCCTGGGAAACGACAAAGCCAAGAGGAAAATAGAGAGCATCAGTAAAAACCAGCCAGCTAGGAGGTGCAGTAGTACCCTGCACTGCCTCCATCTCTAGCACTCACTGGGGAGAGGATGGATGTGCACTTGGCAGCCCTGCTGAAGAATCATTCACGTCACAGGAATTTTTCCCTGAGCTGGGATGTGTTGCTATTGCTGACCATGAGTACAGCCACTTGCTGGCTCGGTAGCAGCAGGATGCACAGGCAGATGAATGCGAGGGGGAATGCACAAAATGACAACATCTCATTTCTGTCACCCTTTATGTCAATGCTGATCTACGAGCCCATAACAATTTGCTCATTATAATGTAAATTTACTCCCTCCTTCCTTCCGAAAGGAGACGTTTCACTTTGGGAAGAGGGAACAAATTGTGTTTTATTGCTCTTTCAAAATTTTCTCCAATTAAGAAAGCAAACAAAAACTACCACATAATTGTGATGCAAAGCTGTATTTTAATGAAGGATACTAACTTGTCACTAACAAAGGCACTTTGATATAACACTGGAGGAAGATAAAAGCCTGAAGAGAGGTTGTTCTTCATACCTTTGACCCAGCTGTCAGGTGGGGCTGGTCTATGCAAACTCACTGAACTGAGCAGTTAGGCTGATTTGCATTGAAATGAAGAGATTCTGCTTAGAAGACGCAAAGTCTCCAAGACTCTGATCTCTAGATCTCACAGCCTCCAGATCTCCAGCTCACAAGGCTTCCAGAACCTGCTCTGGATCGGTTGGTGCACGTGGCAACATGGGCAGATAAAGTGCAGCTTTGCTCTGGCTGGCCCCACGCCAATCCTGAGCTCAGCCTTCTTCCTCAACCTGGCAGACAAGGAGCGATGACAAAGCACATTGCCACCACAAAGAGACCCTACAGCAGCAGCCTTTGTACTCATCACAGCTGATCTGCTGTTGCCCATTGCTGGAACACAAGTACTAATTCTTCTGATGTACCCCTGTTATGTCCTTGGAATAACATAAGCTCTGACCATCTGGACACTTGCTTCAAGAAGGATGCAGTGAGTTGGAAAAGGTAAAGAAAGGTAGCAAAGCCAATTTAAGGTGCAAACAGAAATCTCTGTGCATTAAAATGTGCTTGGCTGATGCTGCTTACTCCACCTGTAAACCCCAGGGGTTTAGTCCTTCCTTGGGGATCCACAGAGAAATGAGGAACCAAGGCAGACCCTAGATTACCCCCAGGGGATGGTGAAACACAGGGTTTCCATGAAAATGCTCCTCTGAGTCCCACCTCACCCAGGAGCTGTGGGGCAGCCAGAATCTGCAATCTCTGGTCACCTTTCTGCTTGGACCAGACTGAATTTACTCTGGGGACTGCACTTTCAGTTCCCTTTTTTCCCCAGCACTGGAGTTAAGTACTGCTGTAGGTTTCCAGTCCCAGTGTCCTACAGAGAAAAGCTCTGTTCTTGTCTCCAGACTGGCAATGCTCTTCGTTTTAGGCATTGATTAATTACAAGTGCAGTGCTGTTGTTTGGGTTGGAAATACATTTGTACTTAAAGCAATAAAAATCATCCATGCCCTTCTAAAAGAACTATTCCTTCTACTAAAACTGTGTCTCTACATTGTTTCAAGACCAGAGCTGTACCCTAAAATCATTTGGTACCTCAGAGATAGTAGTAATAGTTTATTAAATTTTTTTTTTAAAACTTTTAGGATACATACCCTACTCTGGAGAAGGGAGTAGTTAAAATTAATTATTTTGTAGGAAAATCTGTTCTTGTAGATTTTCCAGACGTACATAAAGTTATGGGCTTGATAAAGGCCATAGCCATAAAGTGCCAAAAGCAGGAATCTGGCAAAAATCCCACCAAATTTACTGGAATGTCCATAGTGACCTAAACATGCGAACTTAAAAGCGAGGTTATTGCATTCAGTGAGGTTCAGTTGTGTTAGATATAAGTAAGCAACCTGCTTTTTCTCATCTGCAAGGAACTTTGCATACCTGTGCAAAGGAATCCTAAGGAACCAAAGCCCTTCCTGTGAATACAGTATGAAAGCCATCTCCTAATTTGAACTGGTGGATAAATTTAAAATAGTGCAGGCGTGTTGAAGCAATCTAATTTGTTACTGTGTTTCTTCAGAAGATAGATCTAGACAAGATTAATTTGCTGGGTTGATGGCTCCAAATTACTTGGGGTAAGAGGAACAAAACCTGTACTTGTCAAAAGGCAGTTTGACAATTTATATTTCATAAGAGCCTAACAGAAATTACAGCCATGATTACTGTCTTCTTTGTACAATGGATTTTGAGTGAAACCTTGCCAGGACCACACTACACACTGCTTTACGTGTCCAAACAGCTGGAAACTGTGACAGGTCTGGAGCAAACCACCACCACTCCTCGCTGGTGAGCCTTTTTATATGCCCATTAAAGCATTTAACTTTTATTTGAGCAAATCAATTTACTAATTCTGTAACATTCCATTATTAAATACTCTGAAAAGCTCTGTTTTAGCCTACCAGTACTTCATGTTTCTGGAGCAGTCTAGCAGTTTGAATGCTAATAAAATAGTGTTGTAACAAAAGTCACAAACTCCACAGCTCCCCAGGCACATGAGGCTGAGACATCCTTCCTGATAACTGGCACTGTTTGCTCGCTCCCAGTAATATTTTCCATAGACTCAGCAGCTCAGGTGAACTCTTCTGCTCAAACGTGGGGCAGAACAGGGACAGTGACAGATCAAAACTTCTCTCTGCTCCAGCAGCTCCTCCTCTCAGAGACAACAGAGTAGTGGAGGAGCAGGATTTAGGCAGTTGTTTCAACAGTTGCTTCAGACTTCCTTGCAAATAATTCTGATGTGATAACTTCCCCAGTTTAAAAATTATTTGCACTGCCTAACTGTAAGCAAAGCATCCACCTTCAAAGACAAACCCAGCTATTTCTGGGTTTAAATTAAAAAGAAAAAATCTTGCGTGGATTGAAGAAATTCTGTTTATCATAACTGCATATAGAAGCCTGAGAGCATTCCTGATGGCAGAGATGAAATAACATATCAAAGAAAGCAAGCAAGAAAAGCTTTGATCAATAGGGAAATGGTTTTTATACACATCAGAACCAATTTAAAGAATTCTTTAGGATCAATTTAGATAGACAGAAATGCTTCTCAGCATTTATTACCTGTGGAGGGAATATTGATCCCATCCATTGATTTCTCCTATGCATGTAGAGCAGCATCTGGTTTTGTTGTGTGGGTTTTTTTCCAAAGAAAGATGACCCAAAGTGGAAGGCATCAAGAAACTACTTATATTTAAAGGACTTACATTAATGGTTCAACCAATTGTCACTACTCAGAACTTTTAAACTCTGTTCAAGAATAGTCAGAATGTATTTTAGCTTAATTTGGGCCCTTGATTGTTAGTCAATGGAATATATTTTAAGAAAAGTGGGGTTTTTTGAACCTTACTTACTAAAGGCTACCAATTCCTTAGATAACACATTACATCAAACATATTTTCTTTCCCTTTTCAAAAGGAATGTCTCTTCATGGTAATGTTACAAATTGCACAGCCCTAATGGATTACATTCCCTCTGAATTAAGCTCTTTTGTCATTATTGGAGCTGCAACCATTTGCATCATCATCAGGGTCCCTCAGCCAGGATTCTCCTAGGAATTGGGCACCTCTCAGGTGAGGTGTGAAAGGTAAAAATACCCAGTCCCTCCCTTTAGTAATCTGGCTAACAGTTTATGTGCTTGGCTACATAAAAGCAAATGGAATATTTACCAGGGCTGCAAACTATGACTGCAATGGCTGTAGATAAAATTCTTCATTACTGTCACACTAAGCAAAATGTTATTTACCAGGCAACTGATTTCAACATATGATAGATGGTGGACCATTTTTTTTGTTCTATAAACAGCTTTCAACAAATATAACAACTATTTCTTCTACACTCTGTTTTGCTTAGGAATGCACTTTTTAGACATTATTATAAGTACTCCATTCTCAAATGTGAGTAAAAAATCCTATATATTCTTGTGGAAATAATGATTACCCTCTGCTCCCTTTGTCTTCACACTCTATTTAGATCTTTCAAGGGACAGGGCATAGAAGAATAATCTTGAGCAGTTTGTAATTCACTTGCAGCAATTCAGTAAATATTCTCAGTAATGGAGTCCAAAAGGCAAGCTGGGAAAGAGAGAAGACGTCCAAGAATCTGCTGATACAGGTGTTTAATACGCTGGTACCAATATAAAATCCTTTTGTCATTCTCTCTAGTGACTTTTTTCTTTCCCCTTTCTCAGAAGTATTTAAATAGACATAGATTTGGCAAAGCATATTAGGGAAAATTAGCTCATCTCAGAGTGCACTTAGGCTCGTGACTCACCGTGTGCATGTGAAGTCATTCAACTCAGTGCAATCATGTGCTCAAATGAGGCAGGATCAGGGCACCACAAACAGAGTCATTACTGCAACAAGGACTTATAGGACAAGGTCTTGGAATGAGCAAATTACTTGTTTGGCTTTCAGCAGGACAGCAAGTCAGGCCTAAACAGAGAGGCAGCTTTTTAGGCTGAGTACGGCCATGTGGTGCCGGTGTCCTAGACCCAAGTATCATAAAAAGGTAATAACAGGAAAGTCACTGCAGAGAAGTTTCTCAGACGAATTATTCAGAAGACATTTACAAAGGTGGAAAGCGATTCCCCTGGAACACAGAAAAACCTCAAATTACCCAAGCAGTGTGTTAGCAGAAATTCAATTCTCATCTTAAAAAATCTGCATGTAGAGATTTGGCCTGGCTGATAAATGAGTGTGGAGCAGGATGTGGCCTGATGCATTTCCCTCCAAAGACTAAAGACGTGGAGTAATGTTTGGCTGATGGAAAAAAAGGGACTTCTCTTAACTTCTTACTCTGTGGAACTGTGACCTAGATGAAGGGGCATTATTCCTGGAGCTTAAACAGATCTCAGAACTCGACAAATCTTCTTCAAGCAAGAAATCACCAGAAAGTTACTCAGAGCAAAGAAAGCATTTATCTGATAGAAGAAAATCCTTTATATAAAAGAACTTAAAGCCTTTTTATAAGGATTTCTATACCAAGACCATTACTGTAAAGCTCCCTTTCAGCTGGACTTGAGCTTGTTTATAATACATTTTAGTTGGCCTTTTTGGTATCATTTTGGATTTTAAAGTAGTTTGAAAACAAAGCAAAAAGTATTAAAGCAGAAACTTTTGAAGCAGAGTCTTCAAAATGTCAAAACCTTTCTGGATGTGTTAATGAGGCATGTTGAATATATTAAAAATAATATACTGAGAATAAAAGGAAAACACCTTCTTGTCTAGGACTGGCTTTTTGAAATGAAAATGTCTGTCACAGCAGAATATTTTAATGCATATAATAGGAAAGCACTTGTCTAGCTTTCAGTGTTACCTAGAATATCTGCATGTGGGCACATATGTAAGTTGGTGTTTCCAAGGGAATCTACCTTGAGGAAAAAAAACGATGAGGAAGGACCAAGCCATCCTGGCAAAAATCCTTTGATTGCTACCAAGTGTGGGACCTCGGGCCCACCAAGCTGTTCTGAAATCACAAATCCCAAAAGGCAGATTTGGTTTTGAAGTCACCACTAAAGGAGAGGTGTTGAGTGACCTGCAGTCACAGGGAGCTGCCAGGAGGGTTGGCTGAGAAACTCCTGAGAAGGTGTCATCACTACTGCTGCTGCTGCAGTTGCGCTTGTGCTGCCCAGGGCAACAACATGACAAAAATGTCACATTTTAAGAAAGCAACAGAGGAAAAGAGGAAAGATCAGTATCATCTGGTGCTATTCAAAAAGGAATAAATCACCATAAAATTATCTGCAGGAGTTGCCAAGCAGAACCTCTGCTTGCAAAGAAACTTTCTGAAACACTTTTTATGTGATGGCAAATGCTCCAGAGCACGGTTACGGTTCACATTCAGATTTTGTTCAGAAGAACAAGCTTTTGTCTTCTGTTAAACTTATATATTGGAAGCAGCATGCCAAGTACTGTACTGCAAGTAGCACTATCTCCAGAACACATTAGCTGTTTTCTTGTTTTTTCAAGAGTTGCACTTACATTAACTAAAAAACTTTCATTAAGAAAAATAATACTTACTGTTGGACTGAGAAAAAATAAGTCACAGCAAAATTTCTGTCACCACAAATTGAAAGTTATTCTAGTTTCTGCTACAAGTAAGGTCTCTGAATATAGATTTGGGTGCAAAACCATGCTTTCCTCTGAACTTCTTACTTGGCTGCAGCTGTATGTGTTTTAGGCATTGGTGTGTCTCACTTTTAAGAATTCACTGAAGCTGAGCAGTGTATAAAGAGATAAAAAATTCCAGGTGTGCAGGAACATAGCTCTGACTAATGGAAACACCATTTTAAATGCATTCAGAGAATAGAAGATAACCTTTGTATTAATGCTCTGTTCCTTCTCCTTCCCCCACTTTGAGATGCCTGCAGTCATTCAGTGAAAGCCTCCCTGATCCTCCTGCCCTTCTCAAGCGATAAGATGGATATGCTTGTGTTACAGAAGATGAGACTGGGATATGAACACTGATTTATTTTTCCCTTGGACAGCATATGCATCATCCTTTCCATTAACTCTAAGGGAATGACCAGATGTGTAATCACTTTTTGACATGGAGTGGGATTCATGTCATCTAACATTGCCGTTGCACAGTGGATTCAGTTCATCCAGGCTCCTTCTGCAGCTACCAGGGAGGAAAACTCCCTTTTCCCAGGAGCTCCCCTGCCTCTCTGGGACAGCAGATGGCTGGCTCTGTGTGCTGACTACAGAAGGACCTCCACAGCTCCTTCTCAGACACCTCAGGCAGGGTGATGCTAAATCCCACACAGGAGTTCCAAACAGGCACCTCAAAGACATTTTTAAAGAGAATTCCCTAACTTGCACTGCTGGTAGGTGTGTAAACCAGAGCATCTGCAAATCTACCTAGGCACTTGTATCCATCTGGGGGCTTAAATACCATCTAAAGCCAGACTTACATAGGCAATGACCTCCATTAAACCCAAGTCTTAATCATTTGGTGCAACTCTCATGCTATAGCAACAATCCATAATTTCAGTAGCATTTGATAGCAAAGCAGATTGTGTGCATTGTCAACATTTTGTAACCCTGTTAACTCTGAGATAATGGACTTGTCTCTGCTATATTTCTAAGCTTATTGGAATGGACTGTAATTAGCACTTCCTTTTTTTTATACAAATCTCTTGACCCCCAGAGCCAGTTCTAACACCACAGTTAATAACTGCTTCAGGTGATCAAAGCCTGAGATGGAGGTGGGACACAGGCCTGGAAGTCAAACTTCAATTTACTTCCAGAGTTTAAGCAAGAGTCATGAAAACTACTGCTTCAGAGAAAATGCACTTTTAAGGGAAGGTAATATTTATTTTGCTTTGTCTCAAAATGTTCTGCTTAAGTGTTTTACCTCTGAATATGCTCCTTAAAGAGAGATTCAGTGTCTTTATGAGCCCAGACCAGAGCAGCTCTGGCTAAACATTGTGGAATCCTAATGCTTTTTACACTCATCAGTCTTTCCTAGCAAATAAACAGAAAACACTTATGTTTTGTCCTTAAAGCTAGTTTCTTGTTATCATTATTATTTCACATTTAGAGGATGATCTAAGTATGTGGATTCTGGTTTGTGTCAAGCCAAGTCCTTTGCTACACGATGCTCCCAGGACATGGAGGCTCACGTGGGGTGGGTTAAAGCCCTGCTGAGGTGACTGGGAAAGCCAGGCTTGGCTTGTGCTGTGTGTGCCTCCATCCTAGGCTGAGGATCCCCTCCTGACTGTGCAGTGTCCCATCTGTTGTAGCTGTGTGGGCATCTTCTCTGGTGGCTGGAAAGATACAAGTCAGATAAAATGTGCTCTGCACATCCCTACTCTCCATTCACTCCACGGCTAGCTTGAACAAATTATCTCATTTTTACGTGGTCAAACAGATGGGGGTCAATGCCACCCTTAATCTCAAACTTCAGCTCTCCCAACTCAAGCTAGGGTTTTTTGTCTGTTTATAAAACTTCCAGGATAAAAAAAAAATGGAGATTTTAAATCTTGATCAGTGCAGCCTTCAGATGTTGCCTACAGTATCACGATGTTACAAGTGAAGCAGTGTTGCAGAGTGACTTTGATCTTTCTTCCACATTACAAAGAAATAGTATTTCACTATGGTAGTAAAACCAGACAGATAGACACACAGGAAGACTGAAAACAAAAGAAAAACCCTGAAGTAGAAAACTGGGCTTAATAAAATCTTCTCCAAGTACAAGCTCCAAGAGTGTCCCTTTAACTTAAGCAGGTTATTCTCAAGAGTGGCATCACTGTTCAGCTGCTCCTTTAACTAAACATTCCTATTACTGTCATTCCTCAGGTTGTCATATTCACTGCCTTGACAGCACAAACACTGTGCTGTAAAATCTGTCAGAAAGGCCAGTTGATTTCCTACATCTTCTGACACTTGCAGGTCTTTAATATCAGGCTGTCAGAACACCTGAGAGAAAGGCGGGTGCTTCCCTGTTCAGGGCTGTTACTGTGACTACCATCACACATACTTTAATCATTAGCCTTATACTACTGTGAAATCCTCACTTTTATGCCCTTGGAGTCCCATGCCAGAAAATGCTGCTGGCATCAATCTATCATAGAGGTTAGCTGGCTCACTAACCCATGGAGTTCTATAAGTAAAAAGAAGCCTTTATGTTTTACAAAGCTTATATAGTGTTTTCTTAAACTTTCTTCTGTGACTTTT
>VWZS01007489.1:458977-555191 GCA_013397075.1 Rhabdornis inornatus
TTTTTTGCAGAGGGGAGCTGTAGTAGGTGTAACAATTACTCAGTGACAGGCGTAGGTGAAACTCAGCTGCTTAAAATAAACCCCTCTGTGCCAGGACCCTTTTGTCTTTGGGTGTACTCATGGAGCAGGTGAGCTTGGTGGGCAGCGAGTTTTCTGTAATGCAAAACTCCTTTGATTCAATATTAAAATGAAACTGAGAGAAGAAGAACAAAAGTAAATCAGACCAGAACAGTCCCTGGCCTTTAACTGTTTATGGCATTCCCTTTACAGGGATGAGAGCATCTGTAATCCTGCTGCTCAGCTGCTGTCCCCCAGTGAACTAAGTGTTCCTGGGCAAATAATTATCCTGGGATAGGCCTTCCTGAATCTCTCCTGTTCTAGCACTCCACTTGGATACAGAGAAAGATCAATGAAAAGCTGTTAAAAAGGATTTTATAGCCCCCAGATTAAGGTGCTGATGAGATGTAGCAGCTACCAACAGCCCAGCTGATCACACGGTGTGACACAGTGCTACAGAAGCCACATGGGCGATGGATTTAGGAAACCCCATTCCAAGAACAAAGAATGTGATAAGCAAAGCATGTACTTCCAGGTGGTATGAGTCAGGTAAGACACCAGGAATGATGGATGAATGTTGTGTAGCTTTAAGTGACTGTATTGATGCTCCAAGAGCTCCTGCTCACAGAGAGGAGAACAAAAATTTAGGTCTTTAGTGCTTTAATTGCTAAAGAACATTTGCTGCAGGAACCTAATAACTTTTTTTTGCACCAATCCACGAACACCTTGCAAGAGCATTACTGGAGAATCAACAGAGCTGTGGCTTGTGGACAAGTTTGGAGATAAGTTCCAATAAGTGCCTTGCTGCCTGACAGCACAGTTCATTTAATTTCCCCGGGCCTCAGTTCTCCATCTGCAACAGAAACTTGAATCACCACTTTGTTCGGCTCATCTCTTGAGGCTGGCTGGGGTGGAAACTCCTACAGCTTGTCCAGTGGAGCCTCTGGGCATTCTTGAAAAAATCATAAATAATCACAGAATGGGTTGGGTTGGAAGGGACCTTAGAAGTGCTGCAAGGCAGCAGCAGCTCTTCTGGCTCTGTGTGCACACAAGGCATGGAGTGAACCTTGGGGGATAACACACAGTACCACCCCTTGGGCTGCCAAATCCCCCTCCCCTGTCCTCAGGCCATGGCCCAAGCTGGGTAGGGAGTGTGGGTTGGCTGCTCCTGCCTGGAGTGGATGCTGCTGTCAGGGTAACAAACACAACAAACAGCGTCTGTCATCACGGCATTTATGACACTAATGCTGAACTGCTGGACAGCATCCAATAAAAACCTACGGTGAGGTAATGGGACAGAGCTAGAGAGTGCTGAAAAGGAATCCCCAGCTAATACAGCTCTGATGGTTCTGAGTATCCACAGAATATCTTGTAATACTACAGCTAAGTGATAGTTAAATAAACAACAAAGGTAATTGTAGAGTACTTCAGTTGCTTTGCAGATTTATGATGCTTTGAAGACAGCTCCTTGCAATGCTCCCTGCCAAGGTTTTCAGTGGGGTTAACGCTTTTGACTCCTCTGCTTTAAGTGTCTGGAAGATATGAATTGTGTTTCACTTGCTGTCCTGGACTGACTGGGACATTGCTGCTTTTATTCACAGCCAAAAAATAGTTTTAATTCTTTATGGATTATTCATCCCTTGCCTGAGAAGCCAGCATAGGTCAAGTCTGAATGAGTTTGTCTCAGACCTGGCAGACTGGCTGCTCTTTCAAGCCTAAGTCCATGATATGCAATGGTTTCCAAAATTAAAATGTCCTACTAGACCCAAGTAGTTTCTGATGTATTAGATTAAGATATAAAATCTAACAGTGAACCCCTTGAACTGTGTTCCTTTTGCTTGAACTTGCCATTTGCAATCCTACTGATTGCTTGGAGACATTAGTTGCTCTTTCCTGTGCTCACAGAGCCAGTTACACATGAAAATTGTGGTGATACGGTTTTGTAAATCCAATTCATCCCCTCCCTAGGACTGCATAAGCATGGGTAGTCTAAATTATTTTCATTTAAATCCAGGTTTCCAAAGCAACACTGTCAAATAGAGGCATCCACCTTTCTCATCTGCTGGATGACTCTGGCTAATACTTAGGCTGTCACAGTCTCCAAAAGAAGGAAGACTGCAGTTCTCTTCCACTACCATATTATCTTTTCTCATTGCTTTTATATTTTGGCAAACCTGCAGTGATAGGAAGTAATTCTAGCTTGTAAGATCTGAGAAGAATTGGATGCAAATCTCAATGCACAGCTTTCATACCTAAATATGTAATTTTCTGCAACCTCCCTGTCTCCTCCTGATTTACCCAAAAAGCTGGTGATTATTTTGCTATTTCCTCTTTTTTTGGAAACATAGGCTGTGCTAATGGCTCTTTTCCTTCTCCAGCAATAATTTTCCTCCTTCTTGTACTGAAGCTCAGCATCCACCTGCAGATGTTCTCAGTCTAGCCTGGTTCTTCTATGTCCTCTGCTACACCTGTCCAGTTCTTTACTCCACTTTCCTTATTTTTCACTTTTTCACTTGTGCCTCAGGTGGTCCCATGGTCAGCCATCCATCCATCCATCCATCCATCCATCCATCCATCCATCCATCCATCCATCCATCCTTCCATTCATCAGGATAACACATCCTTTCCCCACTTCCAGCTCCACACTGAACCTGCTCTTCTCCTGAACATTCCCAACTTGAAGCACTGCTTTGAACACTGTTTTTGTGATTTACATATTCTTTTGATGATTTCCAAATAAAATCTTTGTCATTTAGCTTTCTAACCGGTATATCAACACAGCCAGGCTCCGTAACTCCTGGATTACTAAATCATCTACATGACTAACCTGATGAGACAAACAATGATGGTACAGAAAATCACTTAGAAATTCCATCCTCCACAAAATTTTAAATGCCTTCTGTATTATTCTTAATTAGTAATCACTTAATAATACTGTCCTGACATAGTCCTGTGAGGAATTACAGGAATTAACCTGAGCTATTACAATGCACAATTTTCCTTGCAAGAATACAAGTCTTAATCTCACAGTGCCACAGCACAGACACAGGCCCTGCCCAAGAAAAGCTCTGGCCCCATGGTAGGACAGGGTTATCAGCCACATCTCACCAAAGAAACTTCAGCCTTTGTCTTTCTTCTTCATTTATACACAAAGAATTCAAACAATGACGTTAGGGCAGAATCCCAGGATATTATCTGTGTACAAGGAAAGCTGTGGGTTATGCTGTGCTCCTCCACACTGGGAGAGTTTTTGCTTTAAATATGACCTTGTACTCCTGTGATTCTATCCCCATGGATACAGATCTTTTTCATCTGTACTCTCCAGGTGAATGGATGATTCCCTAATAGTGTTAATGTTTGCTATTAACTTTTAATAACCTCCACAATTCAATTAATTTGACATTTCCATTAGACAATTGTGTCTGTTCTTTCTTTCCACTGTGAGTGAGTCCAGATCTTTGAGTTAAAGCTGCAAATGGATGCAGCTACAATAAATGACATTTGTTTTAAAATGGGCCTCCCATCTGGTTCCAGAGTTTCTCGAAAGCTGGAAATGCTTGACTGAATTTCCAATGGCAGCAACTACTGAAGGGAAAAATCAGGCTCCACTTCCATATCCAGCCTCTCTCTGAGTCTCATTATCTGTCTGTCTGTCTGTCCATGTATATGTATCTCCACAGGCTGGATTCAGACTCAGTCCCTGATTTCTTTATGTAATACATTTGCCAGAGAATTGGTCTGGTTTCACAAGAGCTTTAGCAGCATAACCAAAGCAACCATGCCAGGCTGCATAAATGGAATTTCAGCAAGTACTTCTGAACAGAACCTCTTCACCAAATTGTTTTTCTGTAATTGAAAAATGTCTTTCAAATGGAACCACTTAGCATAGCTCTGAACTCTATCCAGGATGGTCATAAACTGCTGCTCACTGGCTAAGGCCCAAGATTTTAACGTCAGATACAAATGCAGTAGCAGATGCCAGTCCTGCCAACACTGAAATCTGGCCTGATGAGCTCCATTTTAAAGGGTTTGTTTCTTTGTTCTCATTTCTGCTTGCAAAATCAAGGAGTGCAATGAAAGCAGAGCTCAAATGAAATATTCTTTGGGTAAACTCAGCATGAAAACTCTCTTCAAACCAGGCTTCTGGTCTGTCTCAATCTTATCCCAAATAACCCAAACAGTTTGTGATGGAGCCTTCTCCATAATTCCATATTCTTTATGAGCAATAAGCAGGTCAAGAGCCTCAGTATCAGCTTCAGTTTTTATCAAAGCATCCCAGATATACATCATTTCAGCCCTGATGTTTGTAGTGAATCACCTTTAGCTTCTCACTGCACCCCTTTTGATGGTCTCCATTCCCCAGCTACATCAATTCAAACTTCTTTCTCCAAAGACATCCTACTCCTTTAGGTATTTCATCTTCTCCATTTCTACCTGTTTAGCTTTCAGTATCTCATTTCCTGATTCACCCAGCAGTCCTTACACCCAAAAGTTCTGCAACCCAAATATTGATGCTTTCTGCAAAAACACAGAAGACTGGAATGAGATCAGTTGAAACCACTTACGTCAAATATAATGTTTAATGTTCTTCATGCTCTTGGTAATGGCTGTTGAGAGAACAGCCTTTCATGGGACTTACTGCAAATTCAGACATTTGAACAGCACAGACACTGCAGTGGATTCACAGGTAGAGATATGTCAGCAGTGAGGCAGGAAGGCAAGAGAGAGGGGAAGAATGCTTCTTGTATCAAACTGATTGTTCTTGTTTTAGCCCAACACCTCTGTAGGCAGCTGCTGTGCCACCACCTTTACCTTCACTTCATCCTCATTCCTGGAGTACAACTCAGGCTTTCAGAATTACTTGGGGCACCAAAGTCTCAGCTTCTGCTGAAAGCTGTTTCCATTTGGCATCCAACACTCAATTATATTTCTGGTTAATACCCCTGGTGCACTAAGAACTGCCCCAGTCCTATTCCATGAGCATTGCTTCCTTGGAAAGATGAACCAGTGGCCTGTCCTAGACAAACAAACAAACAAACAAAGGACTTTGGTGCCTTGCAGCTGGTAATCAAGTAGGACAGACATGGAGTTCCAAAAAGGGATCCAGACTAAGGAAAATCCTAGTTCATGTATTTACTGCAGCTGTTCCTGAGCTAGTATGAATGGGATAACAAGGATGAGAATTCCAAGAGACAGACGATAATGAATAGGAATAATTTGATATTATCTGTTTCTCTATCCCTACTGTTGGAGTAGTTTGTTTCTTACAGTTTTGGTTTTGCACCCCAATAGATCACAGGAAAATTACTGATTAAACCTGAGATCTTAAAGACATGAAGTGTTTGTAATATCTAGTATGAGAAAATAATTTAACTCTTAGAATCTACGGATTAACACATAATTCATGTGAATCCTTTTATTGTTAGAAATATAGTTTAATTTAAAGATAATCTTCTAATCCTCTGTATTAAAAAGCGATTATGGCATGAGTGTGTTAACTAAGAATCAGTTGTCAGAGACACAGCAGCTCCAGGATGTTATTAGAGCACACTCATGTGGAGGTGACTGAACAACTGGGGAGGGCATCACTTAATCCACTTAATTATTTAATGCAACAGGATTTAATTTGCTAATTAAATTAGTGAAATGGTTGGATACTGAACACAGGCTGGTTTATGCACGCCCCCCATGGCATCATGGATACTCCCCCCTCTGTTCGCAGACACTGGGGGTGAGGGGCTCGTGTGCAGCATCACCACTGAGAAAAGCTTCCCTGAAACCTTTGGAATGGAATTTAGAAACTGAGATGCAGGAGGGAGAAGCATCTGTGATCAAGCTATCCTGTGCACAGCACCACAAAGCTTCTGCACGTGCCTCTGGCCTGTGTGGGGTACACTGATACATTTAAGGAAAGGTGGAATCCTTATGTGTAAAGTTTCAGACAGAAGGGTCAAATCTTTTCTCAGTTAAGGAAACCAGGAAAAAAAACCCCAAAAGAGAAGCCCATACAGACTGACCTCCATTGTTTTGGATGCTAAAGAGAGATTCTACTTAAAAATTAAAATCACATTTTCCCTTAGTACCCGAATATCAATAATTCAAATATTTAAGTCAGCAAAAACGATAGAGTATTGGATCTGCATGAACAGAAGAAGTCAATGGCACATTCAGGATTAGAACTTGAATCTGTTTCTCAGAACATCTCCTTTTGAAATTCTCTTTGTGCTACATGGATCAGTTCCCATCACTCCAGCTGCCTCAATAGGATGTGTAGAGTAAGACTTTAATTCCCTGAAAGACCCAGGCATATTGCAAATTATTAGCATCTTCCACCACCTGTATGTGAAATTCATATACCTATTTGTCTTCTGCACAATTGTATTTCAGTCTTGATTTCATTGGTAACTTGCACTGTATTTGGATTAATTATTTAGTGAAAATGAACATCATTATGTGTGGCAGAGATGAAAAGCTTACCAATGGAGAAGCAGAATTCCCTTGTTGAGGGAATTGTAGTCACTGCCTCCCTGAGTGTATTGTGAATGCACACATGATTAACTGAAGTTCTTCACCTCTACCTGAGGTAAACCAATGCCCTCTTTTTCCTGTCTTCAAGCTGCAAACTTTAGGTGCTCTGAAAGCAGATTATGGCCCCTGCAGCTTTATATTACTTATTGATAGTAGCTGCATCTTGCTAATCTGCCCCACACAAAGAGAGAAGCTTCCTTGTTTCAAAGTCAGATTTATCTGGAGAGCTGATTCCAGATGGTTTAAAAGTCTGTCTAAGTTTAAAATATGACAATAATTTTAAAAAAATGCAGCCTGAGTAGAGATTTATACATGTACAATAATGATTGTTTCTTAAACTTCAGCTCACTGTGGTTTTTATAGCAAAGGTAAGCATAGAAACCCGAAGCCATCTCGTATAAACCTGGTTTTAATTGGGCTTGCTTTTCTCACTAGTGAAAAAAAACAAAACACAGGCAATATTAAAAAAATAAACCATGATTAAATGAGTTGAGGCTGTATAGGGGTTGAGCAGGAAACAGCAAGAAGAGAGGCAAGACTGCAAAGGGAGAAATCCTTTACTAGATGAAACCAGATATTTTTTTTCTTGGTGGATGCCCCACAACACTGTGACTATGAACACTTAGCATCTAATGATGTAAAAAAAAAAAAATAAGCAAATAAACAGGAAAAAAAAGAAAGAGTAGTTGATGATAAGTGTTTGTAGGAGGAGGAACAATTGACTGGTTGAAAACAACCAGGTGGGAAGTGGAGGGGGAACAGGGCAACCTCTGTGTAGGTGGACCCAAAATGGACTCCAAATTCTTGGTACAATCTCTCTTGCTGTCTGTGGAACTCACTGGGTGGGGAGCACAGTTAGTGAAAATAGGAATGCCATTGCATACTTCTGCTGCTGTCCATTGTGTGATCACCTATCCCATCTCTTCCCTTTCTTCCCTCTCTTCTCCCTCTGTCTGCTGTGTGAAAATGACCACCATGGAAGATTTGGAGTGGGCAGCAGCAGAAGAGGAATTATGGAATGTCTGAGCTATGGGATGGCATCAAACTGAGATGTTACTGGTTCATGGCTTTTACAATCAGCCACTTGCAGAAGCAGAGGGTGCCCTGCTGACCATGTGCCCAGGAACAGCCCAGGGAATGTGCCACAGGGAAATGGAGAAGAAAGATCCAAGTGACAGTCCCTGGAATCACCCATGGGGGACAGAGCACTGGGAATCCTCCAGAGACAATGGATAATTCCCACTGCCTTGCATTTCTGGAGTGGAGTGAAAAACTGCATTTTTGCTGATAGGTACTAAGCATTAGAAAAGCAGCTAAGCAGAATTTCCAGAGTTAGGAAAAGCAGCTTCCCCAGTAAGCACAATGATATCCTGACATGTACTGTGGATGGGTTTGCCATATGTTCTTGCCATCACTTCACACGTCAGCATTCCTGTTTCCCTGCCATCTCTTCTGTGATTTGAAGACAAAACAAAGCTAAGGCAATGTTGTGAACACATGCAAGTTCCTTAAAGAACAGAGATTTTCTCATACTGTTGGTGTGTCACTGAATTTGAGCTGCATTTCTATTGCCTCATTTGCACAGTCTGGGGCCTGCCTGGGAAGAGTTACTAATTCTTCTAAGGAAGAGTTACTCATTTAGCAGAACAGGTAATTCATGTTGAGCTGAACTGTTCAGGCAAATTCCCTGCACTAGCCAAGCTTTGGCTTCTCAGATGCTGTGCAGCTTATCTGTTACTCTTTGAAATCCACACATGAATCTTTCCCTGCATTCTCTCCTATGGCTGGATTCCAAAATTTTGACATCAGAGGCAAATACCAAAATCGAGTCCTCCAAGTCAGCTCTCTCTGTTCCCACTACTGTTGAGCTCCAGATTTCTGGTCTTAGAATCTGAAGGAGAATAAATATATAGCTTGTATTTGATTCATTTCTATGTTATTACATTTTTCCTGTGCTTCACCCAGGTACAAGCAACAGTGTGAACTTATTTCATTCCACAATGGATCATGTCATCAAAAGTCGTAATTCCCACTGGAAGTACTGCAGTTGCTTGCAGGCTTGGGAGCATATGATATTCCTGACTCCAGCTTCTGTGTTGGGAATGAAATTCATTGTAAGCTGGTAATTACATCTGGTCCTATCTGTGAAGATACGGGTGCTCAGAGACAAGCATGTCAATACTCTGTGTTTATATTTTTGCAAGATACGAGAAATTCAATTTTATTCAGCTTTTTCCCAGTGACTTTCTGCAACTGTGTATCAGCAGAACTTTTTTCACTTTTTATTTTAAAGATAAATTGCTTGGTGCACTATCAAGGATACTTCTAATTTAAGAATAGAACCTATTAGGCTGTCACTCTTCCAGAGACACAGACCTTCAGGAGTCTGAAGAAGCAGTCTTTATGTGACAGTATAATAAGGATGTCAGGCCCCCTCCCTCCTCCCCCAGTCTTCTTGAACGACACTTCCCCCAGCAGGGAAAATTAATACACTTCAAAAGTTAAAACGTGCCGGAAAACACACATCAGCCATCAGAATGATTTTCTAAAATGAAGCAATGTGGAAACCACATTCTTAATCAACTTTCATAAACCAGCTCTCTTCCTTTGCTAAAAAAAATAAAGTAAAATAAAAAAAAAATTGCTTCATAATGCTTTCAGTGTGTAGCATTAGATTTGCTAGTGAAGTGTGGAATATTTTTCGTCTTATGTTATTAAATTTCAAAGACACACTCCTTAGGGCTTGTCTTAAGTCTGTCATCTGTGCTGCAAGTAAAGACTCTTAACAGCTGGACAGCTCCATGCCTCCCTTTGGATGCCACCAGCAAATCCATCCACATGGCAGCCCCTCTCCTCAGTGCAGGCTTTCAGCAGCGTGCCAGGAGTGCTCCCATTTCCTCTCAGCTCAGCTGTCATCCCTGCCAAATGTCCATGTCACTTAGCCAGGAGGGGACACACACACGGGGGTCCTCGGTGCCAGGAGAGCCTCACAAAGGCTGGAATACAGCAGAAAAACTAGGGAATTTAATAATGGCAAAATAATCAGAGGAAGGAAAAGAGAACAAATACAGAGAAAAGGGAGATGAATATAAATAAGAGGAAGATGACAAAGGATTAAGGAATATGAATCAAGAAAATATTATGTCAACTGGAAAAGCAAACATGCTAGGAAAATAAATTCAGATAACAGGAAACAATATGAAACAAACCCAACAGATTCAACTATGAAATAAGAAGCAAGGGATCATTATTGGTGTTCTCCTCCCTACCAGAACCTTTTGTACCTTTTTCTCTAAGGGTGTGCAGAGAGCTGTATATGCAGTGCTGCCTATCAGTGGGAAACAAGACAAACATGAGTTCAGGGAGAAAAGAGTGGGATTTTGTGAACGTGGGAAGCTTCACTTTCTGGTACTTCTTACAACCTCAGTAGAAGTTCAAGGTACAGAGCAAACTGAAAACAAATGTCCTTGAAAATGATGCATGCCAATGACAAGGGAACATATGCAAAGCCCCTTGATGTCACTGACCTGCCTGTGGTCAGGGAAATATTAATGGCAAAACATTTCCCCTATTAGCATCAGGCATGTGATGGAGAATCAAAAATGAGTTAGGAAATCCACGAACAATCCAAGAGTCCAGAACTATATCCAGGACATGCCGTGAAAGGGCTGAACCCACGCTGTGAGTGTTGCAAGTGAAATGGGAAGGTCTAGAATGATGTTAAGATAAATAAATCTGAGTTACAATATCCCAGAGCCACCCCAGCAGAACCAGACGAGTGCAGCATCCTCTGAGCACTTTAAAATCCCTCTGACTGAAGCAGGGCTGTCACTTAGAGGCGTTTCAGAGGAACTGATCAGGCCCAGGGAAAACAAACACTGACTCTGCACCTTGTTTGCTGCTGAGGAGGCAACTGGTGGTCGGTAGCAGTTTACAGCACTGCCAGTTTCCTGATTAGCTCCCTTAGAAACAAAACAAGCAGAGATGACAGATGATGATGTCCCTATCACTGAGCAATAGTTTTTGCTACACAAATCATGTTATTTTCTGTTTAGAGGAGGCAGTGTGGTTATATCATTAAAGGAATTGCTGACAGCTTCTGCTATTAATGGTCCCAAATGTGCCTCCTGCCATCTGTGATGGGCAAACGATAGAAGCAGGCGATGATTGGCTTCCTGAGCTACACTTAATGAAAAAGCAGATTTTTTTTTGAAGCATAGATCTGTTTCTTAGTGGCCCTTAAGAAAGCTCTTGATATGAGTCATCTGCTTTGTAAAATGTGGTAATTTCACAGGGAAGAGCCACGAATTTAAGGAGTACATAAGTTTGTACTTTTGAATGTATTTTCATTATAAGCCAGTTTGGTGAGAATTGCCTTTGCTGTCAGGACAGTAAACCAGAACCAAGGGGGTTTGGAAACCTGACTCTGAAGCAATGCTGTGTCAGTTTGTGATGGGGCACAGTCTCTGTTCATTTTCCTATAACTGCAGCTATGGAGAGGCATTGCTAGGGTTAAAGATTCTGATTAATTTTCTTTTATTTTGCAATTCCAGTGTGCTATTTTTTTTCCTAGAAGGATATGTTAGTCAACCAAGCTGGGGCTACAATGGCAGTCCCAGATTTCTTGCATCAGCTGTTCAAAATTTCAGAGAATCATCTTGAAAAACAGAGCAAGCTGAAAAATTACTTGTTTGGTTTGTGGGTTTTTTAAATAAATCAACAGAAACCAACTGACTTAGTGCTTGATGATTGCTCTGAGCATTTCTGCAATCACAATGGAAAGGAAAAACCCATACAGGACTGAATTTCACCAACTGGTCAAGTGCCAGCAAAGGTGGATTTGCTGGCAGGCAAGTTAGATCTCCAATTTATCCAACATAATGAACACATATTCCCTTTTTATTCTAAACTGAAATTGTAATCTATTTCTGAATAGAAAAATTTCTCAGTCCTCTAATATACAGTCCACTAAATACACAGACCTTATAAAGCTGTATAAGGGCTGTAATGAGGTTCTAGTCATGCCAAAAATTGTGTCTTTATTGAAATCTTCAGGTGCAGCATTGCAAGCTGGATTTGCATCTGCTTTGGCTGTTTTCAGAACAAGCATTAAAGAAACTTGCTCTAGAATAGAAATAGATGAATGTCAAACTTTTCTTAAATAAAAAGAAAGGGAGTCTTTGAAGGCAAAGATGAAGAAGATTGTCCATTTCCCCCCCTCTTCTCAAGCAAACAATGCAAATAGAAATATTTTTCTCTGCTTATGATGGAAGGACAAAAACATCACTTTAGGGTCAAGCAGAGGACACAAAAGGGAGCTGCTGATGTTGCAGGAAATCCTGCCATCAGTTACAGCAGCCAGCACTCAAAAGACAGACCTTTTCTTAAATTACATTATGCTATTCATTTTTCAAAGAAAAGTTAGGGGGGCAAGACTTGCTTGAAAGAAACTCCATAAACTGTAAACAGTTTTTGTACTGATAGACTCTAACCCAGGAAAGAGCAGAAAACAAGGTGAGTGAGGGCAGGAAAGGCAGCATAGCTGTAAATGTTGCCTGAAACAAGCTCAATCTACACTTCTACCACAGCTTTTGCATACCATGTTATTTTCACCATGAGTAATTACTGAGAAACAAACATAGCAGGATAAGAACTGTAATAAAGAAATCAGTAAAACCATCAGGTGATGTCTATTAAGACCAGATTTAAGAGGGTCATTTAAAAAATTTTAATATTGCCAACATAAAACATAATTTAGTACAACAGAGCCCAGCTTTTATTTTGGCAGTTACCCTACTGGACTAGTATCATCATTTAAAAAAAAAAAAAAAAGGAAAAAGGGCAGTATCTGTATTTAACATTTGTAGTGCTGTGTTAATTAGAGAGTTCTCATGCTCAGCCCATCCTGGGGGAGGGGAGGAATCTTTGGGGTGGATCTTTGATTTCAGGATCTAGTTATAGGATCCCAGAAGGGTTTGGGTTGGAGAGGACCTTAAAGCTCCTCTCATTCCACCTGCTGCCATTGCCAGGGACACCTCCCCCTGCACCAGGCTGCTCCAAACCCTGTCCAGTCTGGCAGCAGATAAGATGTCTTGTGTTGTCCCAGATGGATCCTTGGGCTTGGAACTTCATCCCAGGGACTCAGTGATGAGCAGATGTCATCCCACCCCCTGTCCATGTGCAGAGATTCAGTTCTTCCATCAGCACACTGATCTTCAGCAGGGTCACACCAGGGTAATTAAGAGGAGAATCCACTGATCACTCTCTTGTGTGTCTGGGCTCTCATCTGCAGCATCACAGACATGGATCAGAAAGCCAAGGCTTTCCTCCCAAGGGAAAAAAGGCAAAGTGCTGCTGCACAGCCAGTGCCTTGCCCTGAGATCCTCCTTACAAGCACCGGAAGTGGAAGAGGAGATAAGATAAGGGAGACATCAAGTTTGTGCATATTCTCCTTCATTTCCATTAAGTAACTTTGTATCTGAGCAGAAAGCTGGCTGCAGAAGACTTGGGAAAAATCACTGGAAGGCAGATTTGATCACAGTTCTCATCTCAGTGTCCTTTTGCACATAAAATTCCCATTAGCTTGTGCATTTGAAACAGGATTCTACACAAATTTGCTCAGCATCCTCAATGTATATTTATTTAGATACCAGAATAAAAAAAACCAGCTAGTCCCAGCATACTGCTCTGTGAAGAGACCTCAAAAACACAATCCAAATTCTCTTTTGATATTTGAAATTTTGTGTCCACACTGAGAGAGTGGGAGGTTTCACAGGGAATTTTGAACTATTACTACTTCCAGGTAGATAGGGGGTGGGACTAGATGATGTTTACGGTCGCTTCCAACCCAAACCATTCTGTGATTCTATGATCCATCCAAATATTACAGGGAAGAGCTTGGTCTGTGACAGCTGCAGATCAAGGAGGGTGTGCAAGAGCTGTCATTCCCAAGGGATTTATGTCCACAGGGCCCTGGCAGGAGCTGCTGTGGTTGCTGACAGGATCTACTGGGGAGGATGTGAGTGCCTTTCCCTTCTGCTGGGTGCTCCAAAGCCTCTGCGGGAAGCTGCCAGACAGAAGATTATTTCTTATTCAAATGGGCACCAACCCCACACCTGGAGACAGAGACAGAAAGAAAAACATGGCCAAGGAAGACATGGACAGGGTAAATAATTAAGGAAGCACAACGCTGAGAAAATGAGGGTTCAGAGAAAGCAGCAGAAATCCGTGTGCTCACTGGAATGAGAAATGTGACATTTAAATAACCCAGGAAGTTTCTAGGAGCAGTGAAGGCAGTGCTGTTCCAGCATTTAGGGGATTTCAGCCCTCGTGCTTCAGGTCACAAGGCAGTGGCACCTGCCTGAGGTTGGCCAGAACCACACTCCCCCCTGCTACATTATTGCTGAATTGTCCATTACAGGGGTTTTAAACCATTTTCTGAAGCATCTGCTCTTGGCTCCTGTCAGAGGCAAGGCACCTTTGCAGCTCCAGATGAACCATTGCTCTGATGTGTTATGACAATTTCTCTGCTCCTACAAATGTCTAGATTAAACTCCATTTTCATTTCAGCTAAATGGTTCACTTTACAGAAATAGCTCCTGGAAATACTTAGTGGAAAAAGGAGAGGAAAGTAACCTGAATAGCTTACTACTACGATAATTAAAATATAATATCAAGGGCTTTGCCTAGAAATGATTTTAATTGGAATTGTATTATACTGTGCAGTGTAATGGCAGGCCATAGGTATTCCCAGTCAATTGACAACTCATCACACCGCATGCAGGAGATTAGTTTGATGCCTGTTTAGTTACTCTGATGGCCTGCTGTGACAAACCCTCTGAAAGGTGAACCAGGATTGCAGCAGTCCTTGAAAGTAAAGAAAACATTAACTAGAAAGCTGGGACAAGTTTAGCAAGGCTGACAGTGCCAAAAGAGCTCCTTGCAAGAACAATGAAAAATTATCCCTGGGGTTTAAGCTAAAAGAGGGCACCGAATGATTTCTGAAAAAGTGGAAACTCTTTTGATTTTAAATCCTTGTAAAGCAAAGTCAAGTTGAAGCTGTCACCATAATCTGAATGGAAGTTTCATTTCAAATCCCTCACAGCCTATCATGTTCTGATTTTAAAGGTTAAACAAGCGGCAGACGCACAAGTTTATTAACCCTTGTCTTCCCCTCTCCCAAACCCCAAACCAACTAAACATAAACCAGCTAAACTAGCCAGAGGCCAAATTAACTTCAGAGCTGACAGCTGGTGGAAACACTGATGGAGGAGAAGGAAGAGCAAGAAAACAGGAGCTCTACCAAAATGAAAAATGATGTCTTAGAAGATTTTGTTCATCTTAAACTTCTGGCATCAGCTGCTTCATAAAGGAGAGAGAGGGAGAAGGAAAAGTTCTCCTTGGAGCACTTCAGCAGACACAAACATAAGGAAAATGTCTTGTTCCTCTTTGCCAGTCTGATCTGTCAGAATGAACAATTCCCAGTCCAAATCAATCTCCTCCTCCTACTTTATCAAAACACTTTTTTTTTACAACATGCTAGCCAAGATAATTTACAGCTCTCCTGAGTCCTTTTCTTCCCCTGCAAAACCTAGGAGACATATCTCCCTTCCCTCCAGAAGAGGGAGGACTTATGCTAATTAAATTGATTTCCCTTCAGGAAGGGGGAATGTTCTTCTCTACTGGTGTTTTCATTACAGTATTACAAGCTCTCCTCTTCTACACAAAGCAAGAAACACAAATGACCTTTTCCATATACGAGACAATTGCCAGGCTGCAGGGATACAGATCCACAGGGTTGGAAAGACACACAGGACATACAGAGAGGGAGGAGGGAATATTTCACTATAAGTAAGGGTATAAAAATTCCCAGCAAAGGAATGGCTTCCAAGAAGCTATCCATAAGTGAAAAGTTAAGCATCACCACATTGAGATAGACCTGTTATTGCTTTGGGTTTATTATCTACTTTCCTGACAGCTGCCACTCTCTCTTTTATCAAGGCAGCCACTCACTGGCATGCAGGCTCTCTGTTGATTTACATCTCTAAATCTGTGTCACATGAAGCTGAGATCCTGGAGATCTGATGGCTCACATCTATTATCAACTGTCCCATTTCCCTGTTCTGCAAGGGAAGGGCCATACAATAAGAGGAACATCACAAAACTACTGCCCTTCAGCCCTGAGAAATGAATGAAGCTTTTCTCAGGGAGCTGAGGGTCAACATGGCATCCATGCCAGGCAGATCTGCTGCTCAGGCAGATTCATGGGTTTGCCATCAATAAAGAAAGGAAAATTGACTTCCTCAGGTCTGAATCTTTCCCCCCAGGTGCTGTCCCTAAGGAATGCATCAGGAACTGCTGCATGAAGAGGAATGACCTCTGCAAGATACCTCAGTTTTGGGTAAGAAAATGCTAGGTGGTTATACATGACCCAGTTTGCTCCAGTTGCTTATCTAAAGCTCTGGGCACCTTCAGCATCCCAGTCTAAATAAACAGAAACCACAGCCACAACAGAAGGGCCAACAGCATAGAAACACTTCCCAAAAGACTTCAACACCTTTCATTCCAGCTGAGAACTCTGAGAAATGTGTTGGTTTAAGCTGGCTAACGTTGGCAAATCAAATCCTAAGGAATGAAAGTGTTGATATATCATGTTTCAGGAAGGTTTCAAGTTCAAAACTAAACTTTTGAGTGGATTTGTGTTGGGACAGGAAACAGTGTGATACATGGGAGAGTGTCTGCACTCTTGTTGCAGACATCCAGCAAGAGGCAAGAGGCAGAAGACAGAATTATCAACACCACCTTGCAAAGGGGATCCCCAGTATTTTAAGCTCCACTAAGAATATGTTGGAAATCTCATCACATCAAGGCTTTAAGATCCTGTAATATATCCATAGTTAGGCCCCACGTTTGCCATCAGGGAAGCACAGCAACAGCACTGAGGGTTTCTGTGTCTGTAAGCATTTGTAATTAGGGAGTTTTTGTACAGAACAGAAATTTTCTGGATTTTGTGATCAAGCTGACAAGAACAGCAGTGGATATAAGAAAAGGGAGTGCAACTTCCATGAAGTGAGGAGGAGGAAAAGCCATGCCAATAGTCATAACCTGACCTAAAGGAACAATCCCATGGCCCTGGAAGCAAGAAAGAAGCCTCAGCATGTGCCAGGAGACCTGGAGCCAACTGCTCTGGGAGCAAGGTGTCCTTGCATCTGTCCAATACATTCCCCTCATGTGAATCTGCTCCAAAATATCCTTCAGCTGGAATAACTTATCTGTCACTGAGGACACCCCTTCACTCTTATTGCTGGAAAAAAAATTTCCATTAGAAATGCAAAGCCAACAGTGAAATGTCAAAAAAGGGTTATTTACATCACAAGAAGCAATTCCACATAATTTGAAATTTTCTGTCTGCATTTTGTCTTATGTCCTGGAATTGGAGCTGTTAAATTAGGTTAGAATCCTGCCCATTGACTGCAGAACTACTCATAATTTAATCTCCCCAATAACATTAAGAGTGCAGTAGGATCCTTCCAAACTAAGGGTAGGATGATCTTTTAGCATTTCAAGTGTGTTTTCATGCAGGGTGACTGATAATAATATAAACAAATTCTATAAAGTACGCTTAGTTTCAATACATTATTTACTGAAACCAGAAAATAGGAACCACTGCTTCACCAAAGGTACAGTTTAACTTTTTAGGAGACTTCTGCAGGATTTATTAGAGATGAAATTAAAAATATTATATAAGGAAATATAAACTCTTGGGAACAACACTCTTCTGAAACAGAAGGACACAATTCTTCCAAAGGATGTCTGAAGTGCCTTTTTTTTGGTGCACTGTAAGGCTCTTGCATAAGTAATAAAAACAGAATAACTTTTTCTGCCTTTTAAGATGTTTCTATACCAGACTAACCCCACAGGTGAAGCCATGTGCATTTAAAAGGCAGCTGTGTGTCAGAATGAATGTGCACAAGTAAATATTAAAGAACAGTGAAATGAGTCAGGAGTTAGCATGAGATATAGGTAGAAGCTTTTTAATTAGTTGGTTCCAGGAGTTATGGCCCATCAAGAAAAAAATGAGCAGAAGAGATAGATTATTTAGACATAGTTAGATTTAGGGTGAGGGCTAAAGCACAGGTTTTACTTTTCATGTGATCTCAAACATTCATATTTAAAGTACATGAAAAAATCTGTCCAGAAAACAAAATCCACAGCTCCACTTCACAATGGAAATTACATATGTGAAAAATGTATTTTTCCATAAATGAGTCCTAAAATGTTTGAAACAATAAATCATCTCCCTTTTTCAGCTGTTTCCACCTCCTTTTAATGTCTTAGTTATCTTAGCAATAGCTGGGTTTTTCTAACCCAGGCTAAGGAAGAGCCCAGGATTGATGAATTTAAGAATTATTTCTGGCTCTGCTGGCAGCCCTCAGGCCCCACTGAGGGCAGAAGGGGATGAGCAGGCAGCCAGGAATGATAGCTCTTCTGCTATGACCTCCAGTTTTCCTGACAGACAAAACACCTCACAGAGTTGTAAGATAAAGGTCTGGGATGATTTTTGAGGCCACAAAGACTCTGAAAGTCATTTTTATATTCTTTATAATGGTATAAAAAAGGGACAGTAGCAATACTAGTGCTATAAAATGACTTTGTGAAGAATCTCCCCTGATCTTCACACTCCAGACTCTCTGTCACAAGCACAAGTCTAATGTTTTCATTCATCATCTCAGCCTAGATAAAAATGATCCATTTTTTGAGGAGCTTATTGTCTTTGGATTACTTCTTCTAAACACAGAGCCTTATCTATTCAAGGTGGATGCTTGGCTCAACCATGACCTTGTCAATCTCATTAAGTCTTGAATGAATTTTCTCAAATTTTCTTATCAATCAAGGTAATTGCTTCTTGCAGGAAATCCAATCTTCTGTTAACCACATCATTACCTGGTGATCGAAGTCCTCAAACTCTATGTAAGCTGGAATCACTCAAATTACCCAAGAGAACAGAGAAGCCTAAATTCATAAAAATCCCCACAGGTCATTTCCATTTCAGCAACTATTCCACAGTTTGTCAAGTACCTTGAAATATTTCTAAGAATTAAAAATACTTTCACACCACAGTTTTACATCAGGCTTTGGAGTCATAAAAGATGACACTATTCTTGCAAAGGCTGTGTAAGAGGAGAAAGGAAAAAAAGGAATTTAAAAAAACCTCTAGAAAAAAGGGGATTTTTAGCAGGGATCTGAAGACTACAGTAGATAAAAGCTTAAGAATATAAGAGAGGTAACACAGATAGGGCAAAAGGTCCTTTCAACCTAAAGCCTCCCTGCCTGGGAGAGAGTGTGAAAACAGGAATGCAGTGATCCCTCCTCAGAGCAGCTCCCTGACCATCAGCAGCTTTCCTGAGCCAGGGCAGCCCTGTCACATTTAACAGCCCACACTGGATTTTCCTGTTGTGATTCCACCCAGCTGATTTGAACTTACAGAAGCTTTTAGCACATGCAGTATCTCCCTCTCTATTTTAGCCACGAGTGGCTTGGATGCCATGCTAATTCAGAAACAGATAACTTAACTTTGCAATACGGTAATGTAATTAAGAAGAAAGGTCTGGGGAGATCTGGAAGCAAGTAGGGAAACTTGCTCTTCTGTTGATACAGATCATAGCCAGATTTACCAAGAGGTGCCCTACTTTCAGAAAGACTGCATGAATTTTTCTCCTACCAACACAACAGCAAGTGCTGAGGAGACTGGTGCTGTGTGCTAAATAAATTAGTGCTTCCAGTACCAATTAATATTGTTTTTCTTTTCATTTACAGCTCTGATCTTTATTTTCATTTGAGAAGAGAATATATTAATATAGAGATTTGTCTTATCTTCTCTACTAAGGATCTAGGCAGGCATCCTTGTCCTGTTAAGTTGGTGGGAATGCCATCATTGCCTTCAGTGTGGCCAAGGTATCTGCTAATGGTGTGAACATTAGCAATTTCACTAATTACTGAACAAAATCAGTAAATTCCTCCTCATGTACAAATCCTACAGGATTAAGCACACAAACAAATGTATGCTTTAAGTAAATCCCATAACTGAGTAGCTTTATGTATAGATAGACTTTCTACAAAGTAATGTAAGAAAGTATGCAATCCAGCCAGCCTCCTGAATGCCTCCCAGTTCACCCAGTAAACAGTGACACAAATGCTGAGGGGCACTCTGTGGAAGAACAATTCACAGTAATTCATAAAACTGGCTGGGCAATACTGAGTTACAACACAGAGACTCTTCCAGAGGATGTGTGTGAAGCCACCTCCTGGAGCCAGCTTGGTGTCCAGAAGGACCAGGCATTTACATGCTAAACAGAGGGAGGTATCCACAGCCTGGAGACAATGTGGGATATTTCACTGCTTTGGGACAGTTACAATTTGAGGCTTCTGGAGAAGGCTCAGAACAGACCTAAGACAGACATGGGAGCTAAGGTAGATCTGGGAGATCCAGCAGATCTTGGAGATCCAGCAGATCTGGGAGTTAAGGCAGATCTGGGAGCTAAGGCAGACCTGGGAGCTAAGGCAGATCTTGGAGATACAGCAGATTTGGGAGTTATGGCAGATCTGGGAGCTAAGGCAGACCTGGGAACTGACAGACTTGGGAGCTAAGGCAGATCTTGGAGATGTAGCAGATGGGAGCTAAGGCAGATCTGGAAGCTAAGACAGATCTTGGAGATCCAGCAGACCTGGGAGCTAAGGCAGACTCTGCTTGCTGTGAAGTGGGAAGGTATTTTCTCTCCTGCAATGCCCATCTGAACTGCACTTGTCCAGTGCCCAGGACCACTCCACATCACCAGTGGCATCTTGGCACACCCAGATCCAGACCCCAGCTCCACTCTGAAAGCTGCTGCACTGTGATTGCAGTCCGGATTGTGGGATTTCCTTCCCCTTCCCCCAGCAGTAACCCCAGGCTGTGGCTGAAACAGAAAAATGACTTTTAGGAAGGATTCTGTAGACAGATCTCTGAGGAGAACAGAAGCTCTGTTATCACCAGAGAATTGCAGCTCTGTGCTCGAGGACGCAGGAACGAGAAAATGACTGTGATTGTACCTTACAGTTCACCTTCGACAAACACAAGGAGCACGAGGGACCCAAGGACACAGCAGGAGACACACGAGTGAGTGACACAAAATCACCAGCCACTTTATTTTCCCTTTCACCTGACCTAAATCTTTCTCTTTTATATCTCTTGCTCTGGTCTCATAAGGAAAATAAATGCTGGATTTCCGGATAGCCTGCACTTGCACGATGATTATATTTAAGCCTGAAAAAGATTTTGGTCTGAGTGAAAAATGTCAAGATGTTTTTTGCATTAAAAATAAGACAAAGGCAACCACAGGGTTTTCAGCTTTTCAGAGGCAGAATTCAGTGCCTAAGGCAGGAAAGGAAGCCTTTCCACTTGCAAACTCCAAAGCAGCTCTGCAGAACCTGAGGAGTCCTTACAGGATTCATTTCAATACTATTAACTATGAGGAGCCAATCATTGGCAATAAACTAAACCCAAGATAAACAGCAGATGGAAAAATCTGAATAAAGATCCCAAAATGCAATAAAGCAGCAGCTTCTCTTTTAAGTGAAAGGAAAAGATGATGTGAGTGCATAAGTGCCCTCAAGAAGGCTGCAGAAATGAGTACACCCAGACTTAAAGCTGTCTGTTGAGAGAAAGATTCCTGAATTACTGTTACATAGAAATACTCACAAAAGGAGCTTCATCCTTCTCTGTCTCAGCTGAAGGTGAGAGCTGGGCCTCTCCTGAGCACATAAGTCTGAGCTCAGGGCTTTGGATGGCATCCAGCAAAACCCATCTCCCTCCACCAGCCTAAAAGGGGATTGAAGAGAGCCTGGCCTCCCAAACCCAGATTAGTTTATGGAGTGGGAGCCTATAAAAGCTTCTTCTGGGGATGCTTAATCCAGTCTGACAGGCATCTCACACGCCTGCAATAATGATATGATCTCAAGAAATTATATTCTTATACAGTGAGAGCTTTATTTGATCAGTTTTTATTAGCCCAGTCTAAGAGTTGGTATGCCCCCAGGGACCTCAATCAATGATCAGCTTCTATTCAGCAGCAAAGGGTATTTTTACATAGCTGAGAGTAGGATCCCAATAAACTGTGCTAAGAACATACTGCTGACATTTAAGACTGGTTTATTAATACCTTAATTTTTTAAAGCTCCTATAGTAGTGTTTTTACAGATGCAGAATTCAACCTTTGCCTTAATTATTGATGAACACTGATGCTACTTTTATGTCTCATATTTTTGGATGATAGACTGAAGTCAAGCATTCAAAATATTCACTTGAAACTTCCTTTTTCTAATGCCTAATGTTCTTTGTCTGTAGGTATGGAATTACCTGTAAAGCTAATTCCAAAGTAAAACTCATAAAATTATTGCTAAATAAATGATTGCTTCTTTGTTGCTCATGCATCATATAATTAATACCATGATGTGATCTAACATATTAAGGAAATAAGAATTTGCCATCAGCAGGCTGAAAGAAATTTGTTTATTAGTTTACTGTGATTCAATTTATGAGAATGTGCTTCAGTGATCTTTGCAAAAGAACTTTAATTGGAAATGAATATCACAATCTATTTACCACACCACTAAACCCAGTCTGCTACAGTTCATTTAAACTACACCTGCTACTTAATTTTCCAGTAAGAGAAAAACTTTGAATTAATACAATAAGGAACAGTTAGAAAGCAGGCCCAGTATGCTGCTGTTGCAATCAGGGTGTTTCTTGTGTGCCCTCATGAAATTCTGTGAGGAGCTGTGTGCAGAGTTTACCTCAGCCTGGATTCAACCCCTCTGCACCTTGATTGCTACTTTCAACATGCACAGTCTTTGCCTGCAAGATCTAAAATCCACACCCAGCATGCACATTCAGAAAAAAAAATATTTCCATACTTGGGATCAGGGATTCTCCTGCCCTAAAGCAAGGGCAAAAAACCCAAACCAGTGTTTTCCTTCTCTTTGCTCTCTGGAGAGTTAAACTGGAGAGAAGCCTCATGTGTTCCTGGAGAGGAGAATGAAGGAAAGACAGAGTGTAACACCCTCATGGCATAATCCCTACATTTAAGCAAGAGCCAGAACAAGGTCTGGTTGGTTTAAGATGACATATAATATATAAAGTTCCTCCTCTTGAAGGTCTGGAGTCACTGGAAACTGTGTTAGTTGGAATCTTTTTCCCAAGAAATACAGCATGTGTGCCACCCTTGGTGGGCAAGGGGTCCCTTTTAGGTGTCAGCCAGGGATGAAGAATGACCTGGCTCCATGTATCGTGATAACATTCCCAAGAAATTCAGGATAGCAGCCCATCCTGCCAACAGATGGGGGGAAAATACCTTGCCAGGTTCACCTGGCTCAAGGCAGGTCTGAGCCACAGCACCCCAGGGCTCAGCTCAGCAAGAACACCCCACCTGGGCTAGGACTGGGAGGTTTTCCCCCCAAATAATTATCACACAAGAAGCCCCCATCCCTTTTCCCACTTGTCAGTCATTTCTGTGCAGCATCTTACCTACTCTTGATTTAGCCAAGTTCCTCAACAGTGAGCATGCTAAAAATACATATATATCCTGATGTAATATGTTTATCCTGATTAAAGAACAGGACTGCAGTGCAACACTAGTCTCCTTCATAAAGCCTTTTCCAGTTTAACACAACGACTAATTAATAGGGTTCTTTTAACATGATTACCCTTTGCGTAATACTTTAAGAGATTCTGAAAAATTAATTCTTTCACAGGTTATACTCATATAATTATAATTTTTTATTAAAGATGTTTTGTGGGGTCAGCTTCTGCCCCTGCATTTTGGAAAAATGGAAGGCATTAACTACTGCAGAGTTATCATAGATTTATCACATCAAGAAAAGCTGGTATTGCACAGGCTCAGTGGGAGCTTTGCCCTCTGGCTAGTCATACTGCCTCTGACACAATTACTTTTTTCCTGTAGAAACACTGATTTGTCAAAATTGAAACTGCTCTCCCAAATGAAGAGATTTCAGGTGATTTTCCAGACCTGGAAAAATAGTGGAAAAAAAATAGGGATGACTAGAATGTTCCCTCTGATTTCTTTAGGGTGAGAAATCTTAGAGGGAGGTTTGCACAAAACTGCTTTTCATTTCGAAATTTAATTTCATGTCTGTTTCCCAAAAGGCAAACTATAAAATGAAAAAGAGTAAAGATTGTAAGGAGATACTCTGAAAATATCAATAAGTAAATATTTTCACTGGCCACATGATTTTTCCCCTGCTCTCTGTGAATGTATGAGCACTGTCAGATCACCTTTTATCTCAAGTGGGGATACCCTGGCAGTGTCCAAGGCCAGGTTGGACAAGGCTTGGAGCAGCCTGGGATGGTGGAAGGTGCCCTGCCCATGGGATGGGGATGGGCTTTAAGGTCCCTTCCAACCCAACCATCCTGTGATGCTGTGCTATTCTTACAGGATGGTTTCCACTGAGTCTCTCCTCTACCCTGGGGCTTTTCAGGGAGTGCAGGAAATACAGGAGGGCCAGGATGTGCTGAGGAGGGAGCAGCTCCCTGATGAGTTGTGCCAATGCTCCTCCACATCAGAGATGAAGGAAAGCCCTTTGCCAAGGCCCATTTCTTCCTGACTTTCTGCATGAGTTGGGCCTGTGAGTTGGACTGTTACATTACTTCTCCTGCTCTTAAATTGCTCCCTGCTGGCTTGTGAAAGTATGATTAATATTCTTCAGGACTCTGTTATTAATTCTTCATTACAGCGTAGTCACACAAAAGGCAAGGGGAATATTATGTCTGGCTTGTTGCACCTCACCAACCATTTCAATAAATATCTTAAAGAACAGAGGGTGTGCAGAGAATGAAGAGTACCAGGGACTGCTTACATTTTGCACTGCAAAACAGATCACCAATCTGTCTGATTTAATAAAAAAATAGTACCGAGCAGAGTTAAATCACAGAGCTGCATGTTGGAAGTAGAGTATTGTGAATGTGCCTTAATATATTCAGCACTGAGATGGATATGTATTATATATGTTATTTATTTTAGCTGCACAAAGGCAAAAAGGTGGCTTTTATATGCTATACTGTTCTAATAAATATGGTGGTTCCAAAACTAAATTATGAACGGCATTAAAAATTAAGTGCATCCCAAACATGCAACCTGTACATAAAGAATATCCTGTGGGGAGAAAAAGAGCTAAAAGAATTCACCAGTGAATAAATACAGCACAGCATAATTACAGGCTCCTGTGTTTTCCAGCCAGGGTACAATCATACAGTTTACTCAAAAGTCTTCTAATAGCCTCTGGGTACATACTGCATTTAGGAGAGAGCTTTCTATTGTGAGCTCTCTCCCCTCCCTGCCTGGCCCTCCACACTCCTTAAACGTACTTTTGGGAAAAAAAATCTGCACTTGAAAGGGGATGGAGCAGATTCTGGGAGAAATAATTGGCTTTTTTGAAGTCCTAATTTTGACCATTCTCCCATTCTCAGATCCTCCCCAAGTCCAAATTCCACTGATGCTCATAGCTATTTTTCACTTGACTCTGACTGACCTTGCACCACATAAGTTTTCGCAGAATTTATTTATTTATTATCCTTCCCTGGCTATTAAAAAGAGGAAAATATTAATAATTAATTTATTCCAAGCTGTTGCCCTACTATGTTTAGTTAAGGCAATGGAGCAAGTCAGACACTTTAAAGAGACTGTACTACCATGGTAATCCAGCATGTGTGATCACACATTTTTAGTGCCATGTGTGCCCCCTTTCCCCCATTTTCTATCTCCTGATAATATGGGAAGAGCAAGAATACAAAGGACCAATTCTGCAAAGTTCTAATTGTTATTCCTGACTTTTAGGGAGGAGCAATTCTGAAGTAAAGTGACATTCTGAGTGCAGCTCCATCTGTTAGTGCCAATTAATTAGGGTTTCAGCTATTCCACCATCAAGCCCAATGAGAGCTGGTCCTGTTAATATTTTCCCTGCGGGTCACAGATACTCACAAAAACACTGTCAGTTTTGGGAGATATAGAAACATTTATATACAGTACTTTGGCTCTTTATTTTGAGACTTCTATGACACAGGAAAAAAATTATATTGGAAATCCAGTCAGAAAGATCTTTTATAGAGATTATTGACTTTAAAAGAACCCAAATAGAGTATCTTAAATCCATTTGTCATTGATACAAATGGATTTACCTTTTTCTTGCTTTGATCAATGGGAATTTGGTAGTTTGTGAGGGAGTTAAGCTTTCCAAAGCTTTCCAAAGAAAAAAAAAAAGAAGCTGCTACAGGTTGTGTTTGTGGAAGCAACTGGCAAGAATGATAAAATGTGACTGATTTCCTAAAGCATGAAATCAAAGCTTGCTTTGTTCAGAGCATTAGCACATTTTCTTTTGACTGTGTATTTATTATAGAAGGTGCACTTTAAAAAAGGAGAGATAGAATAAAGCTGTTGGGATTGAAATCATGGGGATATTGAATCAAACCCAGGTTCAGCCAGTTAACCACTAACAGAGGTTTGTATTAAGATACATTCTAAAGCAGACCTGGGATCTGAAAATAAACTGCCTAGATAAGAATCTGAATGGGCTCAAGAATATTGTGATTTTTTTTATGAATGCAAGCAGAGAGGCTAATTCCAAGTGTAGGATTGGCCATGCATAAAGCCAGTTTGCTCCCCTGACAGAAGTGACTTACAGAGGACACACATTCTAATGAGAAGCCTGCAGATGAACACTCCTGAGGAGACAATGAGATGAGAGCTTGCTCTCCAAACCCCACTCTCTCTACCAGCCCCTCTCCCTCCCTGCCTTGGCACTCCTAAGAGCTCTCAATCACTCTTTTCTGTTAAGTACTTGCTGTCTTGTTTCCCTCCTGCTCATCCTTTCCCTGCCTCAGCTACTCTTTGTTCCCTCAGCAGCAGATTAAACATCATTTTCACGGCGTGCAGCCTTTGCCATCCCTGCTGTGGCACCCTGGCAGCTCCAAGTGCTGCCTGGGAGGAGGAGCATCACTGCACAATTCCCAGTGCCCAGGGAAGCAGCACAGCCAGGCTGAACCAGCACAAAGTGAAAGACTCCTTCCAGAAGGAACAAGACCTCTTACTTTTCCTTCCAGCCTCTTGCCATCATATCTGCTTGCCATGGAAGGTAAAAGTTCAGGATTAAACATGGAAGATGGCCATGGACCACTCCAGAACATGCAAGATCTATATTATATATCATCTTAAACAAACCTATAATCTTCATGAGAACATGTGAGAACTCCTCCAGTCTCACATCTCAAAGGTGAGGTACATCTCGCCCCACATGACTGACCTACAGGTTATACTTGGGTTTTTTTAAAAACAATTTTGGGATGAGATGAATCATTATTCAGAAAATAGCTCTTTATCTCTCCTGAGACCACATGGGGAGAAACTTCCAGATGATTAGAGTCAGCTGAGATGGAATCTTTCACAGAGAGATGAACAAATTGTATGAAGCAGAAAGATTTAATGAAATATTTTGCCTGATTGTCAGCTGAAACATTAATTGGCTATTTTTTGCAAACTATTGAATTGTTTAAACATAATTAAACAACAGAATGTAGTTAGAGAAGCAATTTCTATTTTACTTTGTAGCACTGATGTACATTTGGTAAATTTTGGAAAAGTCACACATAAGTTGGGATTGCCTCTTAACATAAAGACACACCTTTCATACTATTTTTTCTTACAAGATGCATGATTCACAGGAAAAATTTCTGTTATAAGCAATAACCAGTTCAGTCTTAAATGACTGATCTTCATACCACAAAATAATCTCTTCACATTCAATGTAACAGCCAAACCTGGCAGAGAAAAATACTTAGGAAATGTAGTTACAGCTGACATGAAAATATAAAAGAGATCCAACAATATAAAATAAGCAGTAGAGCTTTGATAAGGGAGTGTGGTGAACGCAATTCAGAAATATTCATTCATCAGATAGGTCTGGAGAAGTCTGCAGTGACATTCTGAATTTGGATTAACTGCACAGCTTTTGATCTGTCTCTTGCTACTTCACCCAGGATATGTACCAGAGAAGGTTTTCATAAAACTCAAATGAGCACACAGGATAGAGTAAGAAAATGCTGTTCCAAAAATCAAATGTGAACAGATAGTAGACTATGAAAGTTTGGATTCATATTGCATATCCTGGGTCTGAAAAGATGTAACTTAGAGATTCAAAGCAACTCCAGTTACAGCTCATCTGCAGGAATATGCTGAATTTGTTACTTCACTCATACTGAGTTAACAATCTTTACAGAAAGGTCCCTCTTAAATCAGTAATTCTACTCTTGAGGTGACATCACACCCAGTGTTCCTCCTGAGGGACACAAACACATCACAGATGTCTGGTACAGACAATCCCCACTGTCTGCAGTGCCCACTGGGGAGCATCTACTATATATATATATATCCTAATATTGACTCTTGGTTAGATGACAGATGCAGATGACAGATGCATGACAGTGACAGATTCCCAGAGCATGCCAAAGTGGAATTAGCATTCTCATGAAATCAAAGCAGCTAAAACAGAAAACATTTTTTGCTTGGACTAAACCTTAATATGACTTGACATCTTAAAGATTTACTGCACATTTATTGCAATCAAACTCCCCACACAAACAAAGATAAATTCTGGATGAGGGAGCAGCCCCTCCTCCAGCAGGCCAGCCAGAAACACTTCACCTTTTGATTACAGGCTAAATCATAGAATGGTTTGGGTAGGAAGGAACTTTAGCCCATCTTGTTCCACCCCTTGCCATGGCTCCCACTATCCCAGGTTGCTCCAAGCCCCATCCAACCTGGACTGGAACACTTCCAGGGATGGAGAATCCACAGCTTTTCCAGGCTGCCAGGGCCTCAGCACCCTCAAATGGGGATACACACACAAGTGAAGGGGTATCAATGTTCTTTTCAAAGTTCCTCATGCAACTTCATATGGAATACTGTAAATTCTAGTTTAACAGCTTAGTCTAAATGGAAAAGCTGGCAAATCCAAGAGGAAGATCTAGGAAATGAGGAGCCTGGAAGATGTAATGTAGCAGATCCAAACTAGGGTTTGAGTGAGGATGAGTCTGATGTGATAAAGAAAGCTGCAAGAGAAAAGGTGAAGTTTTAAGTGAAAGAATTTAAGTGAAAGTTTGAATTGACCAATTATGAATAAATGTAATCTGGAAAGGAAAAGCATTAGACTTATGAAGGCTTCAAACAGCCTTCTAGTAGAACTTGTGGGGAGCAAATAAAATCCCCAAAAACCCCACCTAATTTCTTTTCTTAACAGAGCTTGAAACTTGAAACTTTATGCTTGAGGAATAAAACCATCTGTGATTACTACCTTAAGAATGACACCACAATATCTGTGGTTTAGGACATCAATCCAGTGGGAGTCAAGGTAAAACAAGTCCACTAAAGAAACCTCTGAAGAGTAGAGAATGATGGAGCACAGGAAAGGTCAGTCTGTTCCAAGAGGGTGAGAAGCATTCCAGCCTCTCACTGGCTAGCTGAACCCAGTGGTTTTCCAGCTCTTTCAGTGGAATATGAAAGCCTCAGTATGGCATTCAGCTGTTCACTCAATGTGTTTAGGCAGTTTGCAATGACTGAGCATTGCCAGGCACACCAGGAGTCACTTGCCACCCAACCTTTCCAAAGGTCGATAAGTTAATAGATGTAACATTTAGAGACTTTTTTACTCTTTGTACATTCCTGTTAACTTTCAGAGTAGCGACAAGAAAGATTGCTGCAAACTTCCCTCCTTTGGTTAATTTATCTCTAGAAAGACTGAGAAAAACTTGCAATACAAAAAACATTTCATTTGGGAGAGAGAGCAATGGACACAGGCATTATATGCAGAGAAGATGGAAAGGCAAATAGGAAGGGAAAGACATGAAATAGAAATGTTGTGGTAATAAATGCCAGCCTACCTGAATTTGAAGGCAATGAAAAGAAAAAGCAGATTTAAAAAAGATGCAAATAACAATATTTTGAATTGCTAAAGATATTGTTTTCTCTTTGGAATAACTGTTTTATCATACACGTTAAAATGTGTGATTTGCTTCATTAATCACACTCATTTCCCTCCCAGAGGTAGGCATATGATAACAACTTGTTTCACAGGACTGAGATAGAAAGGTTGAGCTTTTATTTTCTTTCATTTGAATGTTTAGTCTGATTACTGTGAAGAAAACATTTCCACCCCAAAAAGTTTAAATGCTTGTATCTGAATGCACAGGCTGCAATAGCCAGCAGCATCTTTTGCCTATCTGTAGCTGCAATTCTAAATTCCCTTTCTGACTTGGGAAAGAGAGATCAGTGATTTATTACTCCACAGGTTACCAAGAATAAAGGCTCTGATTCTAGATTTTTTCGCTTGGAGAGAGCAAAACCAGCTGCAGCACAAGTTAAAAGGGGAAGAGGAGCAAAACCCAAGGCAGGCCCACAGAAATGCTTTTACTTAAAACATTTACTAATGGAGAGAATAATGAGGATTCAAAAAACCCCATTCTGCACAAACTGAATGGAGCCCAACATTAAGGGTGAGAAATCACAGAGAAATTACTCACTGAATGATGAAAAGAAAGGAATGGCAGGTCATTCTAACAAAGAAACTGAGAAAGGTAAAGTTCAGCAATTCTACAGCTTAAATGCTTTTCCCTAAGATGCATTAAGTGAAATTCATTTAATATGAAGAAAGCTTCTGAATTTACGGGCAGAATTTGTCTTTGTGCAGCTCCCAAGGAGAAAAGGCAAGCGAGATCGCTTTGAATAACAATCAAGAGGAGAAGGGGAACATTTTCAAAGACAAAAGAAGTCAGTGGAGGACTGCCTGGAAAAGGGGGTTATTCTCTCTGCAAAAAAGAACTCTGGATGAACAACAGGCAGAGCTTCACAATATTTTTCAGTCGATATGTTAGTCAATCCAGCCAGAAGTGCTTTCACAAAGGCAAATGAGCTCCCTGGTATTTATCACTGAAAGTATTGCTTGAGTATGAAATTACAGAGGATTCATTAAAACTGTGCTCTTGGGCAGGTATTTTTCCTGGAAACTAAAGGAGACAAGGAACATTTATTTATATTAATGAAAATAAAGAAAAAGAAAAAGAAATTATACTAAAGTAAGAAACAGAAGTCAGATTCACAGCTGGTATAACCTGGAAAGGATTCTTCATCTTCCCATTGAGGACACACTTGTGTGAAGCAGCTTCCCAATGAAAGCAGTGCCCTTCTCTTTCTCACCTATTCATCATTTTTACTTTCCTCCAGTCCTCGTTTCATTCCACTGCAAAAATGAGCAGAAGAGAAAGGTACTTGTCTCTCTTTGGTTTTCCCATTGTACTCTGCCCACCATCCAAAAAGCCAATGCTACTGGATTTTTCTTGAGTTTTACTTTTTTCCACAAATGATATCTCTGCAGCAAAATCCCCACTTTCCACATGAAGAGTGTTTGTGACAAGCCCCTGGCAGAGCTGCAGCTGGGACAAGGCTCCTGGTTCAGCACAGGAATTACCTGGACACAGCAGCCACAGGTCATGGCCTGGCTCTGCACCGAGCAGGACCTGCCTGCTGAGGCAAGGGCTCTTTCTTGGTGGGCTCAAAAAATCCTGGCTAGGATCTCCAGCCCCTGTACAACAGCAGACATGCTTTGGAGTCACACAAATGTCAACTCTCCAGGGAGGAAAACGGCACAGAAAAACAGGACACAGCTTTTCAGCATGAGAAAACCGAAATTCACATCCAAAGTCAAGTGACCTCAGCTGATGTTCTTGTTTATTGCTTTAAATGGCTTTCTTTGACAGGTCAAGCTTGCATGCACCTGATTTCTTCAGTATCAGCTACAGCATCCCTAGAGTTGTGTGTCTTCAGTAATGCAAAGGAGAGGTGACACCCTCTTTGCCACTTCCAGAAGTTAGATGAGCTCCAAGCTCAAAGGGTGAGCTCTAGAGCTCCTAAACCAAGAGGAAGTGTTCTTATTAACACTGGGTTTAATGACACTGCATTTTAGTAAACTCCAGCTAAGCCTAATAGTCATTTTACCTTACTAAATTTGTTCTCTCCCCTCTGATAATTTGTGTGTCTGCCTGCTCCTCTAAAAGCTCCAAGTATAACAATTTTATTTATCTTAACTTAAATTGCTGCTTAAAGGAACAGGATAGGGTTGGAATCTTCACAAATGGGAACAGATTTCTCAAATATCTCCACCCTGTGTGCCACAAAGGTTTGTGTGCAGTTAGAGCATTTTCCCCACTAAACACCAAGTGTTGGAGCAATATAAAATGTTGCTGACATTTTTCTAATGCACTGTTGCTTTAGAATACAGCTTTTTATTCCATTGGAGTTCAAGTGGCTGGGTTGCATGTGAATAATTTAAAGAACTACCAGCAAAACAAATTTACCTATGTTTGCTGGGGGAAAAAAGAATCCTGCAATTTAGCTGGCCAAGAGTGAAGAGAAACATGCCCATCCAAACTCAAGGAAACTCCAAGGCAATAACTGGATCACAACAGTGACATCAGATCATATTTGATTACATATGACCTGGTTTGGGAGAGCTCCATCTGCATGTACAGACATGTAGTGGCACTGCCCTTCACCAGCATCCCCTCATTCTCTTTGCTGAGTTTTCATCCCCTCTGCACACACAGGAGCCCCTCAGCCCCAAGGAGAGCTTGCTCCCTCTTTTCCAGAGAGTGTTTCTCTGCTGTTGCTGTTACACAATGTATCAAGATGAAAGGCAGTAAAGCAGCCTCGGTCCTTCACCTCCCTCTCAAAAGCTGCCATGTCCTCTCTACCTTTCTCTGGAACTATATTTAAGTTCTTAAAATAGCTCAGAAATGTCTCCTGTGTAACAACAGAAAACTCTTAAATCCTTATGCAACATGAACAATACCCAGTAATCCAGGGGTAAAACAAATAATACAAGACTTTTAATGTAATAATCTGAAGAGCTTTTCAGAATTCATTTTGGTGAAAAAAATATTTGTTTGTTATCTAGGAATGGTCACATTATTCTAGTTCTGATGATCAGCATATATTAAAAGCAGTGCAAAGTGCACAGGAACCAGCCATTCAGGAGAATTCCTGCCAGAAGTAGCTGCTGGTGTTGATCCAGTTGTATTCCCTGAGCACTGGGATCAGTCACACTGTTCAAACCCACCTCTTCCCAGGTTTCTCTTTACTGAGGCACACATCTGATAGGGGAGGAATGAAGCTGTGAGCCCAGAAGGGGAGTGTGGAAGATAATGGATATTCTCAGTGCAGGCAGGCTCACTAAATGCAGATGATATGCACTATATGATCCCATTTATGGGCTCTGGGATGCTCGGAGGCATGCTGGATTTGCTCCTCTCAATGGTCAGACATGGATTATCGCTATTGCTGCTTATTTTACAGCCCACAAATAGTGAGCTAAGCCCTTCAGAGGAGTGCAAAGATATAGCCCCCTTATCCCAGGAGCTGTGTTAATTCCTGGAATAAAACCTGGGGCTTAGGAACTCGTCTTACTCTCCTGCACACTGACCGAGTTCAGCTTTCACTGTTTCTAACCTGGAGAACTGAAGGGGAATATGAAAGAATAATTCAGATTGTTACAGCGTGAAGGCCTAAGGCAATTAATGTTTCAATCGACAAGGTACTGCGTGCATTTCCCTAACAACCAGAGATATGCTAATTTAGGGAAGGGAAAAAAAAAAAACCCACAAACACAATGACTTCTAAAATTTGAACCTGAGAAGTTCAGACACAAAAATATTAAAACTTTTAAACGGCACATTTATATGCAGGCATGGTGAGATGTTTGTCTCCCCGATTTGCATGCACATGTCTGGTAGAGACAGGCACAGCCTCTCCACTGAGACCTAGCTCGAGGGCACAGCTCACCCTCCCTGACTCTGCCTCCTCCCCACAGAAGCAGAGGTGCACAATAATTTCCTGCTGCACCTTGGAGGCCAAATCATCGCTCTGACAAGAGAGTGGCTCCTTGATTCCAGCAAGAATGATACATAGCTATGGAATGTTTTATCCCTTTCCACAAAGGACTGAACATCGTGGTCAGGAGATCTTCCTGGAGAATTGCAGGAAGCATCTGGGATAACTCATGTTCACCTGCCTCTGTTACTGGCTTTAAGTACTTAGGTACCCATCTCCTCAGTCAGAAAGTATGTCTGTGTAAAAACAGGGTTTTTTTGCCAGGAAGTAAACCTAGTTATTGTGCATCTGATTCAGGAAAGACTTCCCACACCTGCAACTGCTTGGCAGCCAAACAGCAGCTCCACATTAAACATTCCCTCTAGGAAAGAATACACTGGGAGAGCCCTAAGTTAACTGGTGTCTGTAGTTACCTAGGAATGCTCAATCCCTGTTTCTGCTCCCAGCAGCTCCAAAGCTGCACACAGCACCAGGCTCCCGTGCACAGTGGCCCCAAGCACAGGCTGTCAGTACAACAGCTAGTCCAGATATTCATATTTCCAGATTTTTTGTGCATCACACACATACCTGCGAGGCTGTAACACGGGAACAGCACTCAGAGTCACAAAGCTGAGAGTATTACCTTGACAGAGAGTCTTTTTTCATTTGTTCAGCAGACACAGCCTTTGTACTGCCAAGGGGGAGCTTCTGAGGGACTCTACAATGCTAGCCCACAAATGACATGTGATCCAAACCCTGTCACTTCACTGCTCAGTGTCACTGATGGGGCAACTGTCCAATGAAACACAGAAATCAGCAGAACACGACATGGATATTCAGTGCATGGCAGTGAAATGCAGACAACGTGGCAGCTCTGCAGACAGCTTGTACTATTATATTATTATTCTCTTGAGCTGTGACAGAGCAGACAGAGGGCTGCCTTGACTGGCCTGAATTTCCCAGTGTCCTCAGTAGCATCATGGGAGCTCATCAGCTCCCCACACAAACATCTTTGATCCTCCTACCTTGCAGTCTGCACACGTGGCACAGCCATCCTCAATTACTTTGTGAAACACCACATTGTCTTTTTCATCCTTCTCCTAGACCTACCTATTCCAAAATTACTGCAAGAAAATGATTAACAATAACATTTGCAATATCAGGGAAAAAAACTGATATATTTGCACGATTCTTTTTTTCATATAGACTGACATTAAACAGCTGCTTTTCTGAAGAAACAGCAGGAGCACAACAGGATTTAATTCACTTGGAGTGTAGAGCTGCCTGAAATAATCACAAAATAAAGACCCGCCAATGGAGAAATCATTTAAGGCATCTTGAAGAAACACAAAACATAAGAAACTAACAACAATATCCTGCACATATGGTTTTCTTGAGTTTTATTCCTGTGCAAAGGTTATAGATGGCTTTTCAAAATTAAAAGCAATAACAGAGCTTCTCAATAAATCATAATACAGAAGTTGCTGGTGAACACATTATGGCAAAATCTGTCTTGATTCCAGCAAATAACTTCTCCTAGGAGTTCCTGCACTGAGTGTCTCTCTTCTGTGTGTGTATGTATATATATATATATATATATATATACTTTCTATACTATATCCCAGTGGTATATATTAGATTGTACTTCTTCCACTCCCATACTTCACATGTCTCTTGTTTATTTTTATATAAATCCTGGGGCTTACATAAGTTCTTGGGAAGAAAGAAGAGGCCTGTGTGGATCCCAGCAGCACAATGCCAATTCCAGCTGCAGCCTGTGACACAACCACCACCTGGCAATTCCTGGGGCAGGGATGCAGCAATTTGCTGCTCTTCAGAAGATGTTTTCAGCTCTTACAATGGACTTACACTGCAGGAAATTAAAACTTCAGCTCTTTCTTGTCAGATTCCCTCTGAGTCAATACGAATTCAAGGTTCAGATTTCTTAAACTGTGTCATTCCTCCTGAAAAACTGCTTGACAGTGACCCTAAGAAGAAAAATGTATTTTCCACCACGCAGTGCCACATTTCTCTTTTTATTAATCACTTCTTGATCTTAATAATATAAAAAGTAGTGTCAGAACAGCTGACAACTTCCACAGCTTTGGCACGGATGTTACTCAGATGATGAAAGGCCTGTCCACTGGCAACACCTGAAAGGTTCAATATATTGTATTTCCACAAATCCTGCAGACTTTGTGAAGAACCCACTGTCCACAGTGTAACCAGAACTCCTGCTAAACCTCACAGATTCTTCTGATACCGCTCTTTCAGGAACTGTAATTTTTGGAAGTTGTCACATGCGTTTCAAAGTTTGGCAGAGAATAAACTGGCCTGAATGCTTCTTTTGCTATTTTAATTAAAGTCAAGCTTCTACCTGCTTACATTTTGTTTAAAAATGCATAAAACTATGAATTAAATATATGTGTTATTACTCATCAAATTGTTTATCCTTGTACTGATTTTATATGTATATACAGGTTAAATATTCATGTGCTCCTTGTCCCTTTCAGACTATCATAACTCTTAGTTGTCTATTCTCCTGCACTGGTGCTTCAACGTGCACTGTAGAAGTTGAAGATCATTTAGGTGAAAGCCTCCTTAGGGACCTCTGCCTAAAAATTCCAAATTAAGTGGGTTTTTTCCTATATTAGTAGTGGAGAGCTGTCCATATGCTTATGTTAAGCCTGACAGATCTTTGATTACCCCTTAGCTTGTAGTTATGCAGCTCTAATGCAGTTTAGATACATTCCATAGTTGTTAATGGCTCAACACACTGAGACCTTGAAGAATAACAACCAAGGTTATTTAGTAATGTAACACAGTAAAATAAAATAGACTTCACCATGTGTGCAAAAGTAGTAAATGCTTTGCTGATTTCAAGGCATATGTTTCTTCAAAGTTCTCAGAACATAAATGATTTAACTGCTCCAAACACAAAATCACAAGCCAAATTCACTGCAAACTTTGCAAGCTGCAATAAATAGGTGAAGGCATAAATTGCTGGCAATTAGGAGTTTACTGAAGAGAGTATTTAAGGGAATTGTGCTGTTTCAGAGAGATTAAATGCAAATTCAGGTGCTTACATGCACAGGGCACTGCACCTGAGCCTGGGCTGAAGCACAGCATCAGCAAGTCCTGTCCAACACATGGACCTGAGGGTGCTGGAGCACAGCAGGGAGCCTGGACACCCTGATGTTATCAGGAACTGGGCTTGTGTGGCACCTCTGAGGTCCTCCCATGCTGCATTCATCAAACAAAACCTCACAAGTCAGTGCTGATTGCACCAGTTCTGCTTCCAGCTGCAGACCTGAGGCAAACTGGGAATGGCAGCTGGCTGATGGGAGTCCTTCACTCAGAGAGTATCCCACTGCCTTGATGTGTCCTGAATATCTGTGGCACTGCAGGATGACAGTGGCTACCCTAAGGAATGGCCAGCACTGCAAGGAGTGCCAGGCCACAGCTGAATGAGCACTGGCAGGAGCATCATTTCAGCTCCTGGAGATCAACAGAGCCCAGTGAGGATGTTCAGGGATGGGCATGGATCAAAATGTCCTGTGAGTTAGCAAACCTCCATCTACTGCCTTCCTTCTCTACCAATGTATTCAGATTTTAACAAATCCTTGTGGAGTAGTCTAAGATGTGGCCAAAGGGTGGGGGTTTGGTGAGGTACATCTGCCAGGATCACAGTGCCACCTCTACAGGAGCAGGCTGGAACTGAAGGGTGATGATTTATAAGCCAAAGGAAAATCACAGAATTGTTAGGGTTGGAAGGGACCCCTGGAAATCATCTAGTCCAATCCCAAGTCCGATACAGGAGGGAAGGAGCACACTTGAAGGTCTACAGTGCACAACACACGGGAATCCTGCACAGACTCAGTGGAGCCAACACACAAATGGAACACAGTAGCTGTCCCAGCCTTGGCAGGCAGGAATGCCAACTCCTTACCCTGCCAGCCCTGTTAGCAGCCCTGGTTTCAGGACAGGCACATTTCAAATCCCAGTCTGCTGTGCAAGTAGCAGATGAACTTCCTTACAGTGTCACACAATCTCCTGGGTCGGGAGGGATCCACAAGGATCACTGAGTCCAACTCCTGGCCCGGCTCAGACACTCCAGGAGTCACATCCTTTGCTGAGACCATTGTCTAAATGCTCCTGGAGCCCTGGCAGCCTTGAGGCTGTGACCATTCCCTATTCAATGCCCAACCACCCTCTGGGGGAAGAACCTTTCCCTAATATTTAACCTAAACCTCCCCTGACACAGCTTCAGGCCATTCCCTCAGGTCCTGTCAGTGGTCCCCACAGAGCAGAGATCAGTGTCTGTTCCTTTTCTTCCCCTCATTAGGAAGCTGTAACTGAGATGAGTCTACCCTCAGTCTCCTTCAGCTGAACAAAGTGCCCTCAGCTATTCCCCACACAGCTTCCCCTCAAAGCCCTTCACCATCCTCATGTCTTCCTTTGGATGCTCTCTGATAGATTAACAATCTTATGTTGCAGTGACCAAAACTGCACACAACACTCAAGGTGAGGCCAGCCCAGGCAGAGCAGGACAGTGCTCTCCCTCACCTGGCTGGCCATGCTGATGCATCCTAGAAGCCACCTTTAGCAAGATCTAAGCCATGAGAAGTTTTTTTCTTTCTGTTCCAAGTAGGTGGTTGATAAGACAGGACTGCACTTAGCATCCAGTTGTTGGTGTTCATGACTGCTTGAGCCTCTGTGCTGTGCATGCAACATCCTCTGCCCTCAGATCAAGGGGGGTTTGCCAGCCACTGGCAGGAGGAATAACTTTGTTGGGATTCAGTCTATAGCTAAAATAAGCTGCAACACAAGCCAGGCTCGAGGGAAATCCATTCAATGAGCAGCTTGAACAAATCTGTGTTCAATTAATGTAGCTTTTCAAACACACTGACAGTGTTTGTGCTCTGAGAAGATGGTTAAGACATTGCTGCCACCAATCATTACGGCTGTTGTGCTTCCTCTCGGGAAGCAGTGTCAGTCCAGGAAGGGAGCACAATTAGCAGGAACAAGACAGTATGTGGGGGAGTGCAGGATGAAAGGCAAAACTGAAATTGCTGCTGAGGCGTTCCTTTGGAGAAAAGGAACTTATGAACAGAGGATGAGGACACAGAGGTGAAAGATAGAAATAGATGGAACCTTCAGAAAGGAGAGAAGATAGAGAAGTGAAAAGAAAGAGGAAAAAATATGGAGGGAAATCAAACAGAACCTGGAACTTGAAGAAGGCAAAACATTATTCTGCCATCCATGGTATTACCATTGTCTCATTTTAGGTAATTTGCATCTCCTGTTTCCTTGCCCTGCCCTCCTTGCCACAACTGCCCACCTACTGTCCATTCAGTCAGTGCAGATGAGAAATAGCACCAAGGCACAGAATGGATATTACTGAACAGCTGTTTTCTGCCAGATATAGTGTCCAGGGCTGAACTCTGCCCCATTTTCCTCGATTCACTACTCACACTCTCTGTCCTGTCCCCAGACACTTGTTTTCACAAAACCTTAGGGAGTTTGGCCTCTCAAACTGTGCTGCCCCTCCCTCTGCTTTAGCTGCAATTAGCAAACAGGTTCCAGGTTATTAAAGGAGGATTGACAAACACACAGAGGGTCTGACAGATGGACTAATTATATAAACCTTATTTCCTTAGGCATCCAGGCTGAAAAGAGGACAAACCATGAGCAGCACGAATCATGCTGGGAGTAAAGAGAAAGTGTGTGGGTAAGTGGCTGAAGGGATGTGGGAGCAAGGGAATAAGAGAGGAAAGAAATTGCTGTAAGGGAGTGGAAAGGGATGGAAATGAGCAATAGAAAGTGGTGATGTTACTGGAAGGGGTCTGGAGTTACGTGTCAGGAAAGCTTGTTTTGAAAGAAGAGTGTGTTACTTGGAGCTGTAAAGATGCTCTGTAAAAACAGGAGAGCCCTGGGAGAAAGAGTTTGCTGGGAACGTGATCCAGGAAGTAATAAAGGGAGCACAAGAAGTTGGAGGATGAGGTAAAGGACAGAGAAGCTGTAAATAACTTGTTGAAGTCTTCAAGGGATGAAGAAAAAACGAAGAATAGAATAGATCTCTCCTTTGTGTGAAGTGAGATTCACTGAATTGATGTTGCTATGGTGATTTAGACCACCTGAGGACCCAGGTCCAACTGTTTAAGGCAATGCATATAATTATTCTTTTTATTTTCACAAACAGTTACTTTCAGCCTCTTGCTTGTATATAATGTGTTTTATAATTCAGAATTCTGACACACTTCAACAGCTGGCTGATGTACTTGCCTCACCAAAAGTAGTAGTAGCTTTGTCTGGACAGGTGCAAGTAAGAAGTGTATTATGAAACAAAGGCCCTTTACAACTTAAATGGTATCTGGAAAAAATGTAGTTAATTTAAAAGGTAAGTATAAAAGAGAAGTAAAATACAGTCTTTAGAAGATTGATTTTGTTTGAAAATTAAAGAAAGGACAGTAACAAAGGATAGTGGTTCAAGGGTGATAGACAGCTATGTTATCCAGCATAGACAGCAGGGATCCAAGAATCCAGCATTACTAGAAACTTCTCCTACAACTTCTGATAAGTTATTCAAACCCCTATGCTTCTGTTTCACAACTTGCATAATTGCTGGAACTAAACTTACCCGAAGGATGCATTTTGAGACTTCAGTAATAATTCCTAAGTGCTTTGAAAAGTGCTACATCATGTAAGTGAAGAATGTCATTATTAAAATTGTGCTTCAGAAATCATCACTAACAAGGGTTTGTTCTACAGCTAAAACTGCACCAAAGACATTATTAACTTGCAAATCACAAAGCACCCATTGACACAGGAGAGCAGCAGTGACAGAGCTGTGCTGCAAGGGGAGGGTAGGGACACCCAGTGAGACCAGAGGAGCCATTGCTGGGCTGAGCTGGAACAGGGTGCATTGCTGGGCTGAGGTGTCATGGGCTTGGTGCCCCTTCTGGAACCTCACAGTCACATTTACTCTGTTCTCAGGTGGTATTTTTAGAAGAGGAATTGTTATGAGTTTAGGGTTCTGGGACACCTTCCTCTGCATGGATGTTGGTTTGATAGAGTCAATGGCTTCATGTGATTGAAAATCTGTGATGTGATGGTCACATGATTGAGAAAACCTGTCAAGATGCATTTCAGAAGACAGCCTGAGACAATACAGAGAGGGAGCTTTATTTAGGAACAAAGGGGAGTGTATGTAAAATTTAGCAGAAACATGTGGACAGCAAGCCTGCCTCCATCCCACTTTGCAGAGAAAGGTGCTATTCTCTTCGAGAACACTGCCTCCTGTGAACTAATACTCTGAAATCCTAGGAAAGCTGTTTGTGAGTTGGAACAGCTCTACACAAGTTGTTACCTCTCTCTAACATGCTTGTCCCACATGCAGGACAAATGTTCCTGTAACCTGGTATCAGCTTTATGTAAACACTGAGGTGACTGATTGTGTAATACAAGGTTACTCCATGCCATGAGTGCCTGCTAATGTGAAAAGCTTGTTAGCTGTCTTGTTGTCTGGCAAGGTTTAACCAGCTTTGTCTACCAACTCAGACAGAAAAACCATCACCTTTCCAAAAAAATTTTGAGAAGAGGAAATGTCTTCTGCAACAGATAAGTAATGATTGTCTTTCAAGATTTTATTTTTAAAACCCAGTATTTTGAAGCATCCAAAGTATGTTACACAAAGGTTAAGCTTTGAACTTAGTTCAATCTTTTTTAAACTTCTTTCATACTAAAGTAGAGCAAAAAGAGTATTTCGGAAAATAACAATGAAAAGATTTAAAATCTTTCCTCTGGTCTGCAAGTTTCATCAACAAGGACAGATGCAACTAAGCCTGAGTTGTATTTGTAGGGCATGTATTACGTATACATGAACTGAGAAGCTGACATGACAGTGATGAGCCAGCTGAAGGGTAAAAGTTGATTTTGAATCCAGACATAGTTAAAAATCTAAGTTTTCCCACCTTCTGTGAAAGGTGTTATGAGCATCCTTCAACTCAAAAGCTGAAGTTGTTGGTTCAGCACTCTGTCTGCAGTGCAGGTATGTGCCAAACCTCCACAGCCAGGATGCCCCCTGAGGGAGATGCATCACTCTGCCTAAGAACCAGTGCCTAAGAACCACATATTCCTGCAGACAGGATGGTTATAGCCTTGATTTAACTGTTCCAGGACATCTTTTTGGAGCAAATGACATGTGCTTGCCCTATGTTCACAAATCTTATCTAAGTGTACTCCAACCGGTCACAATGGAAGTACATAAACTGCTTCATTTAACAATGATGCATCAAACATAGTCAGGATCCAAAGCCAATTTGGTGTTGTTTTACAAACTACTTATTTACCTGTGGTATAGATAAAAATGGGACACTCTACAGGGACTCACTGCTGCTGTTGGGGCACTTTATCCCCTTCAAGAAAAAACTCACTGATGAAGGTGAAACATCAACTACAGAGGAGATACAGAAGGGACTGTAAGCACAATGACTGGAATTAGGTTGGAGTTTTCCTTTCATAGAATCATAGAGCATCCTGATTTGGAAGAAGCCTATAAAGGTCATGGAATCCAACCCCTGGCCCTGCACAGGCACCCCAACAATCCCACCCTGTGCCTGAGAGCATTGTCCAAACACTCCTGGAGCTCTGGCAGCTTTGTGGCCATGACCATTCCCTGGGGAGCCCGTAATTCGAGACCAGGAATGCTTCCTGTCTCAAACAACCAGCACCCATTCCTCATGCCTGCTTGGTTTTGGCAGTGATGTCCCTTACACAGCCATAAAGATCAAGCACTTCTGCACCAGAAATTATCTGAATCCTCTCTTTGTGCAGAGACAAGTCTTGAGGGTTAGTAATAAGAAACAAAAGCTGTTTTTCGGGTGTATTTCAGATCAAATACATGAGCTCCTCTTGCCTCAGCCTGGGTCACAGAGTCACTGATGAGGCTGTGCCCTGGTCTAATGGTGGCTGGGCTCTGTGACTGCTGTGTCAGTCCAGCAGCTCCATGCCTCTCTAAACCTCCTCCTACCTCCCTGTCCCTTCCCTCCTGCCCCAGCTGCTGCCCTTCAGCCTTGCCAGGCATTGCACAGCACACCAGGGCATCAGCACTGGTTGAGCATCAGAGCATTGCTGCTCTAATATTTAATAATGCCAGAACACTTCTAAGGAAAGTTCTAAATACTTGGCAGCTTTGGCCAAATGCTCTCACATAGTGCCCCTTCACAGAATCTTTCAGGATTTGGTAAGACACCTTTAAAGCTAGAAAGTTAAGTTTAAAATACAAAGCATTCATTGTGTTCTGGAAAAAACAAGGCATACGAAAGTCACTGCAATCAATCTGAACTTCTTCCTGTTAAAATCTAACCCTGTCTTACAGCTTTGTTTTGTTATTTTTGTCAGATCTCCAGATTCATCTTGCAATAATGTGCTCTCTCCCCAGAGAGCGAGCCAGTGCCTTTCATCAGCAACAGCCTTCCAGAAGTTCCACTTAGCTCACAAAGCAAACACAATGTTTGGCATAATATTTCAGAAAGGTCATACTGTGCTTCCTAACTTAATGGCCATTTATATTGCTTTACAACATTCAGATTCACACTCTGCTATCAAGTGGAGCCATGCCATCTAAAAATAAACACTTAAAAGCTAAATAAAAAAAAATGCCCTAGATACCTAGGTTTGGAAATGTTCTTTGCCTATCTGAAGACAAGTTCTGATGCCCTTCTTGAGTCCTTTAACTCCAGAGCAGGTCCACTGAAAATAGCAGGATTGATGCTGAGGCTGCTGCTCACAGATACTGCCACAGGTTCCAAAACACCCATAATCACCCTCACACGATCACCAGCAGAGCATCTGCGTACAAATCTTGAACTGAGTTTTTATTTTCCCCATTGGAAGAAGGAAAGGGTATCAATGGCACAGGGCAGTGATGCACAGAGCAATCCAAAGCACACCTATGCCATGTGCCACATCGCAGAGGTGCCCTGCACAGACAGGAACTGCTGCCAATCCACACATCTGGAAAGCAGGCCACTTCCATACAGGCTCTGAAGCCGGCACAGGTACCTGGGCACAAACAGCTAAAACACTGACATTTCCCACCTGAGTGTTTCCCTTACCTGTAGTATTTGCAGTGACTCCCTATCCTTTGGGAGAGAATCACTCCAAATGCCACTGACCCAATGTTTGCTTCCTAATTTGCATTGCTTATACACATTTCACTTTAATGCCTTTCAGGCGCCGCCAAATCTTTGAAAATTGCAGTGTGCCAAAATTGTAGGCAATCCACACTGACAATTTCACAGGTCTGGGAATCCTCCCTTGCTCATTTGTTCCCACTTATTCAAACTACAGGTTTTCACTCACTTGCATATGAAGATAAAGCAATCCAATTATTTTCAAATATGCACATTCACCATTAGGCTTTCCAGGGGATGTTAAAAACCCCCTCTATTTTATGAAGAAGTACAATATAAAGCTGTGAATTGTAACATCAATATCACAGTAGATCAGAAAAGGGTACCCAAAATGAAAAAGCATAATTTATCCTTTTTTGTATTGCTTTTACATAGATATGCTATGTAATTATCTGTTATTTTAAAAATCTCCATTTCCTACCAAAAGATGATAAAGGTTAGATTAATGCAAAAGTGTTATTGTGAGTCCATATTGTAATTAGCAAAGCCCAAATTTACTCTGCCATGCAGTTACTTCTGTATTTCTTATCCTATGAAGCCTGAATTTTGGTTTTGCTGATATCACAATGGATTCTTTATGAAATCTGTCTTAAATTTAACACATTTTACACTAATTTCAAGTCTCCATTTTTCCCTTACCATAATTACAGAATGGTTATTAAGCAATGCATACAAAAGGCTATGAGAATATTTATCCTAAATCCAGGAGTAATGGGAGCCATGTGGAATTTTTCTGCTGGAGGTGCACTCATGACCATGAGACAGATCTTGGGCAGCTCCACTCAGCATTTTTCCCTCTGCATCACTGTTCAGACCTCCTTAATTTCTGACTCTTTGATCTCCCCTAATAACATAGTGACAGCCAAAATGCCAGGGAACTTTCCACTGACTTCCAAGGGCTTTCTCAGGTGGTGGCTCCTTCCTCACACTACATCAAGAGCCATTCCATTAACTTGGTCTGCACAGCACTGGGGGTGGAAGACAAAACTGCATCTATTTCTCCTCTTTCCTCTAAACAGCAGCAGCAAAAACCACAACAAATTTCTCCAAGGGTTGTCCTTCCAGAGAGAAAAATAGCAGCAGTTGCCCCACCACTGCCTATGCAGTGACTGGGTGATGTTCTACTGAAAACACAGACTGTCTGCCCTGAGACAGAACAAACAAATATTTTCAAATAAAATCACCTTTTCCCTGCTATGAATAAGAGACAAATACTGCAACATTCCCAGGTTAGCTGGAAATCAGGGAAGTAACAGTTGTGCTAAATTATCTCATCCCATAAACTCTCTTCCTTTGGGCACAAACTACTTTCAGTATTTACTATTTAAGTAACTAGATCACATTCTTCCACGAACAGCGAGAATAAATGAGAAATCAGATGCATGGCCATCCCCTGTCACATTTTTGCAGATCCATAATGAAACATTTGAGAAGCTGCACTTGCTGCCTCTGATCACAGTTGTTCTGTTCATTAGTGACATGTTCTCAAGTAAACTCTCAGCCACATTGCCAGTTAAATCTACTTACTTGTGTTTGGGAGCTAATTAATAGCAAATTAACGTTATCAATTCCATGCATATTTCTCATCCACACATTAAATTTATCTCATGTCTGACATTTCAGAGGAATTTTTTTGTGAAATTATTTCCATCAAACGAAGGAAGCAACTAAAATGGCCTTTGTGCTTTGTTTCGTGGTGGCACTGAAAAGCATCCTCCAGGATATTTTACCAAACATTTGCAAGGAACACTTTTTCCCTCTTCATATTTGTAGTAGCTGTCTATGCTGCACTAGCATTAATAGAAGTGTTGTCAAAAACTGGAAAAATAACTCCTTCAAGCTCCTAATCCATTTCACCCTTGCCTGTTCCCACTCCTGGGCTGGTGTTTCTCTTTTCTATCTCCCAGGCTACCAGATGTGATAAAAGGAAGCCAAATGAAACCATACATGCATCAGATAAATAGCTGTACCTAAGACAGGTTTTTGGTTTGTCCTATTAAAACATTTAAATGGTAAAAATGAATTAAAACAATTACTCTTGACATGCAAGAGTAAAACGAAGTTGAAAAACAGCTCCAGAAAAACAAAAAAGGGCCATAATTATATGTCAGGGTTTCATGCTAATTAATTGACAGACCCTTTGTTCTCTAAGCTTTCTGCTGGCCAGTATTTTTCCATATTTTTCACAGAGATTTAGGCAGTCCCTTTATCAGTTTGCTTCTATATTTGCTGTAATATTTCCAGGTCCAGACTGAGTCCAGATTCCAGCTGGCCGTGGATCGCTGAGATACCTCAGGAAGGAGCATGCAGTGAGTCACTTCTGTGAGAGGAAATTCTGCAGCAGGGTCAAGTTCGATGTGTTATTTTCTTTGCCCAAGAAAAGCAAGGACCATGCAGGAACTGGCTGCTGGAAACAGGAAGAATCTAAATTTGAGGCCTGGTGAAACTACAGTGGTGAAAGGTACCAGTGGTGCTGAATTGCACATGGGTGCAGAGATTGGGCTACAGACCCAAACCTTAACGATGGCAGAGCAGCCTAATTAGGTTGGTTAATGCTGGGACTCCCTCAGGGACAGAGGCAGAGTTTGCACAGCCACTTCTGTGGCAGCAGCACACAAGGAAGGAGGACTGCCATCCTCCAGATCAAAGCAGTGCAGCTGCAGAGCTCTGGGTGCATTCCCCTCCTCGTGCACCTCCACCAGGTCAGGAGTCAACAGCCCAAACAGGTCACCCTGAACCTCCAGGGCCACGGACTTCAGAGGGGTTGGAAGGGACACGAGACCTCCAGTGACCACAATATCAGATTCAAGATTGCAAATTGCTTGTTCAGGAGCCCATCATGATTTCAGAAGTCAGCAGGAAGAACAAGAAGCCACTAGAAATGGAACATAATCAATCCTTTTTGATAACAGCTATTTTCAAGAACGGTTGAGGTCAGCTGTAAAATATAACTGCAATGGTAGAGCTGAGCCTGTAAAATTACCCTTTGCTAATACAGCTGTGGCAGCTTACACTGAGCAGCCTGTGCCACAGAGCTTATGGAAACATTACATTTGCTTAAAATTCCACTCTGTTTCCAGAGGATGACACTCAGAAGGATGTCTGGAGGGAGTGTCTATATGTACTGCATGGTTCTGAGTCACCAGGTAGCTCTGTGATATAATTGTCATTGTTACTCTAATGGTGACCTGTGGAATAGAGGCTAGAACTAGACAGGAACCATTAAATTACTAGCAATTCTGAAATAAAATGTGTTTGAAGTGGGTTTGTGGTTACCAGATCCTTTAGGAATGTTGCCCTGCATGTTATCGTGTCAGAAGACGTGACAAATAAAGAGATCACAAATCTCTGAAAAAAAAGATTACAAATCTCTGTAGTTTCTTCCACTATCACTTTAAAATAATGCTTCATCTGATCTTCCAACTATATTTAAATTAATTAAAACCCATTTATCACCACAAGTTCTCTGAAGTACTTGGGGATTCGAAGTCAGTTTTTCTTGCTCCATCAAATATCCTAGTTTTCTAAGTGGGTAGGATGTGACCTATAAATTACCATGATGAATAACTTCATGAGTAAGAACGTGGGTCAGTTTTTCATTAAAATTAAAAGGTCCTCATTCTCTGTTGTCAGATTCTCAAGTGCTGCTGCAAAGAGAAACAAAGAGCTGTCAAACAGAGTGATGATATTTTCCACCCAGTTTGCCCTGCTGCAAGGAACACGTCATGTTACAGGACACTGCGTAGGCACAACCATTACACTCTGATTTCAAGGACAGCAAATAAATTCTGATTTATTCATGGAGAAGAAATTTCTTGCTGGTTGAAACTTGCTTCCACGAATACACAGGGTCAATGTACCACTTAATTCCTATATAAATCTTCTGAAGATGAACAAATTTCAAGTACAACAATATTGTATCATTTCTGCCAGTCTGAAGGAAAACCAGCATTACTGGAAAAACCTTTTCCTCATCCAAGGGTTTTGAAAGTCAGAGGAATGTGAGCAGGCTGTCAAGTTATGGACACTGCAAGTGAAAGACAGATTTTAGGGTATTTTTCAAAATGCAGCAATGAAGCCTCCTGGCATTACTGGGCATTTTACACAGACAGAAACTACCAAGAGTAAAAGATGAAGCTGAGAATCCTTAAAGAAACAGCTGCAGGTACCCTGAGAACAAGTTCAAAAGCAGCTTAAATACTCTCAGGACACAAGTTCACAAGTTCAAATTGTCACTTTTCAGGATGGGGACAGTTGTTCCCAAGTGAAGTGCTGGTGGATGCCGTGCAGGAAGAGAGAAAGTGCTTACAAAGCAAAAACCAAGTGCCCAAGGAACCTGCATGGAGAACAGAAATACATTTCTCTAAAATATGGTCATGGGCATTTGTAAGGTCCACAAAGGAGTGAAGCTCAACTGGAGACATGATATTTCTCCATTTGTAGTGGCACCTCTCTGGGAGGCACTGGGGGGAACTCTCTGTCCTGCCAAGGGGTTGCTTTAATGTCAGAGACTGAAAGGTGCTGCAAGGGACTTCTTCTCTTCTCTTCTCTTCTCTTCTCTTCTCTTCTCTTCTCTTCTCTTCTCCTTTTCTCCCTGTCACAGACAGGAGGCACCTTTGCATCTCCAGCCAACCTGCCTCTTCTCCAAAGCAGTCAGTTCCCACATGAGAAGGGAATAGATCTGACAGGGCTAACATTTTCCATCTAAGCCAGTTTTCTGACGAGAAAGGAAGGGGAGGATTGCCAGAGGAACGGCAAACTCTCGTCCTAGAAAGAGAGTTGTCACCTACACAAAGTCTCCCAAACTCTGTGAGGCCAGGAAGGAACCACAGGTGAGGCTCTGCAGCTCAGCTTTGAATTTGGTGGTTTATTTATCGAGTTGTAACAGTGCCCTTCACAGAGATTTGCAGGATTGTATAAAGAAGAACAAAGAAATGCTCCAAGTGTCTCATCTCAAGTGAGCAGATAGAAGGAATTTTTAATGTTTGACCTCAAACATACTGAAAGCATAATATGGTTTCATCTGTTTTCTCAAATGAGCATAACATCTATACCAAGAAACTGCAGAGAACATAAACAGAAAATGAAGTGAATTACCTGACCTGAAAAATAAGGCTTTGGGCAAAGATGTGAACATTAATCAGCACACAAAGATAAGGAATGAGCCAACAAATGAGGGGTTTTCACTAGAAATAATGAAAATTTGCCTTCTAATCCTGCTTTTGTGTTAAAAGGGAGCTAAAGAAGTTTCCTGAATAATGATGTGAGAAAGACAGATGGCAGAGAAATACATTACATGTGTTACTGAACTCTGAACAGGTCAAAATAGGTAATGAACAACACAGAAACATAATATAGGCATACTGTAAATAATAAAAGATATCACATCTAGGATCATACAGAATGATAACTTACATAAAGCACACTGTGACAAAAATCATAATCAGATATGTGAAGGCAAAAAGAGTGAATCAGTTTCTTGTGAGTTGAACCCACACAGCTTTGAACAGTAAATGACTTAGAAGCACCTTATAATGATTTTATGTTCTCCCTGAAAACACGGGTCAGTTCAGCCCCACAGCAGCCAGAAGAGTGAAGCAGGATGTTCAAACAGCTTGGACACTCCACAGGATTTACACATTGGCACAGGTGCATTTCCTGTGCCACAGGTGAGATCCAATTGCCCACGCCATACCCACTCGTGTCTGCCAACCCACACAAGGTCCGAGGTCATACGACATCCCTGTCCCCCCGAGGAAAGGAACTCTGTGTGTCACTGGTGGGAACATGAGCTTTGGAGAGGCTGTAGAGAAGGGAGGTGTGTGCACACTCTGATTTAGTGAAGGTGGCTGAGGTGTCCCTGGAGATGCTGGTTGCAGGTGTTTCCCCAGGGCAGCCCAGGGCATCCATCCTGATCTGTAGGAAGTCACAGCTTGGCAGTGCCTGGAGCTCAGCAAACGAACACAAGTGAACAAGGTGTTGTTTCTTTCATCCTTTAAAGAAAAAAGGGAACAGCCTCCCTCCTCAAGGACAGGCACCAGCCCCCCAAGCTCATGAATTTCAGCTCTGTGGATTTCAGTGACCTGAAATACAAGTTCTCAGAGACACAATGTGACTCTTTTGAACCTACATGCTCCATCTTACTACAAAGATATGTTTTTAAAGAGAGGATTTTATAGTGAGCAGCAAAGCATAATAATGATTAATCCCCTGATTGCCAGCAAGTGCCCTGAACAGCTCTTACTCTGCAGACAGTGACATTCTCTTGCTAAAGTGAAAACACAGTGGCATTTCAAGTTAAAAAAACAATGTTCATTGAAATAGAAAAGGCAGTATCTGGCACTGAGAGCAACAAATAAGAAGGTCAGCTGAACAGACACAAACAGTACAGAACATAGATGGAACATACCCTGTGCAGGATTCATTCCAGCAGTATTGATAAAGCTTACATTAATTCAACAAAAAGAAAAATGTATTACATTGCATTATGTTACATTTTTTGATTAAATGCAAATAACCCCTAACTAGCACCTTCTAGCAGGGTTGCTAATGGAAATGCATTAATTAATGCTGGACACCTATTATTTCATTCTGGTTTGAAGAGTCACTGTTATTTGCTGTTCTGTTATCCAGAAGAACACCTGTAATTTTCAGAAAACCCAATCAAAGCTTCACAATAGACTCAAACTATGATTCAGCAAAGGCTCATATGCTTAAAGTCCTACCAGAATAAAATTCAAAGTAAGCACCTATCAAATCTTTTTGTGGGGATGAAACAGAAAAAAAGCACTCCTCCTTCTCCTTTATCTGATGTGTCTATCTGAAATCAAGGAGAGCCACTGCTCCCTCTGTGCACTCCCAGAGGGTTTATGGCACTCCTGACAGCTAAGTCAAGCTCAGGCTGGGATTTAAGGCAGCTCTGGAGCTTTGTTCAGCCTGCATGTATTGCTCTGTGCCTGGAGGTTTGTGGATAAGGCAACACTGGCCTGGAGCTAAAGGCCAAATTCAGGTCAAAACAGATAACCAACATCTGGAGCAAAAAGGCTGTGGAGGAGCAAAAACTACACCTATGCAAAATCTGTGTACACAGAAAATGCAGGAGTCTAAGTGATTGAAATGAGAGAAAGACTGTACAAATTAAAGGTTTTCTGTAGTCTGAGTAATAACCTACAGCTACAATTATTTTCTGATAATAAACAGAAATACAAGCTAAATTTGTGTCAAAACAGTAGCTACTTGAAGGGAACTGGAATGTATCTGGATTAAACGGGTAAAATAAGCTAGTTAAACACCTTTGAAAGTGTATTTGGAACAGAAACAGTTTTTTATAAGGTCAGTGTTATCACACAATGAGGGGCTCCACCATCCTGCTGTAGGAACCACAGTGAACAAAATACTTTCAGTTAGTGATTTTTGTTTTGTTTTTAAAAGCACAGACCGGAGAAATAACATTTTCACCTATATACTTGACATTACCTAAAATAAAAATGGAACAGGAGTGAATCACCCCCTTATCACACATTGGTGAGTCAAAAAAAGCCCTGAAAACCTTGGGTGCAAGGAAAACTGAACGCTGCATGGAGTGGCCTTACCACCACAACAAGAAAAACTTTTTTTTTTTGACCAAAAGAAAACTTTGACTGAAGATAAACTTCATCTGTATTCCTGTAAGATACCAAATTAAGTGCTACAGGGGGAAATTATTAAGCTCAAAAGTATTGGAGTTAGCACCAAAACATACTTCAGAAAAACACCCCAAACAAACTGGCTGATGGGGATGAAATAAGATATGGTAAAAGAGAAATGATCAAATGGGGAGAAGCTTATTAATGCAAAACCTCCAGTACTAGTCCCAGGACTCATTTTATTCAGCATTTTCATCAGTTATCTTGACACCAAACAGAAGAACCAAACTAATTAAACATTAATGGCACAAAGTTAGAAGGCAGTGACCATCCTAATGAAGATCCCAATCAAGTACAAGAAGAGCTGGATGGCATTGAAGAGTGGAGAAACAAAAATTACATAAATTATGACAGTTAAGAAGTGCAAAGTCTTGTCCTGGAGATTAATACAAATTTCTGCTATGAGCTGAGGGCATGGGAGGTGTGCTGGACATGGCAGTGTGATGGAACCAAGGAGATAATGCAGAAAGATTGGTTCTTTGGTGTGGGGGGCATCAGGGAACTGGAGAGATGATCTTCTGAGAGGAATTTCAACACCCTCATTGTGCATCCCAACAGAGCAAAGCTGGCAGAGGGTACCAGTGCTCAGTGAAATTCTGCTGAACATTCAGTACCAGCCAGGAGAGAAGGGCCAATACACACGGGAGAAGAAGAGGTGCTTCGGGGCTGGAACTCAGAATAAACTTCACAGCTTTTCAGACAGTAAAGTTCCAAACCAGTCTTTTAAAAGTTAATAATTTTTAAGGGCAGTTTTATAAAAAAGGCTTAGTTGCCATGTTTGCCTGCAGCTACAGAGCAGTAAACATGTTCACTCAGGAGAGCTGCCTTTTGCTTCTACATTCTCTGTTCCTAATGGGCAAAACCAGCTCAGTAAAACAGATGGAGCTTCATTTCTCCTGCCAAGCCTTGATCTGAACTTACAGATCTCAGAGATCTCAGTCAGGGACAGAGGCAGTGCAGCCCACACCCTGCCCCACTGTGCTGTATTTCATCTCCAGTAACACAGTGGATTCTAACTCTATTGGGAGACCTCTGTGACCCCTCAGAAACTTGTTAAAATAAGGCAAGCATCTTCTATTTTTCTATTTTCTGGCTATCTTGACAGTTGTTTTCATGTGATTTCCCACAATATTTGAGTGAAGGTTTTTTGAAGCCTTCATAAAATCCAAGCATGCGTTACAAGAAATGACTAAGTTTACGACCTGACATTATGTCATATAATTACGTATTAATGTAATTTTTAAAAAGACAATTTTTCTTCTGATTACAGCAGAAATGCTGCCACACATATAAATCCTGGAATATATTAGTGTCCAAGAGTGGATTTTTTTGGTCTGACTTTGAGAAGTGAGCCCTCGCTCTGCACTTGCTGTTCTCACAGAGGCTGCTCTGCATTCTGGGCAGTGAAGAGGGTTCCCATGTCACCAGAAAATGTTACACAGCAGCCTCTGAGACACTGCCAGCTCCACAGGTTCACTGATGCTTTAGTGACTGGAATCCAACTACAGTTTCGTTATATGGCATTTGTAACATTTTGTTATATGGCAAGAAACCCACCCAAGCGTGGACCTTTTCAAAAAAGATTTCAGATGCAGTGTTTTAAATACACATTCTGGTGATGTAACCATGAATTTTAAGTGGCCTAGTTTTAGCCTCTCTCTACTAGAAACCCTTAAGGAAAGCTTAGCTTTCATCATTCATTCTTGTCAATTGTTGGTGTTCATAATCAAAATGAAAGACATGAAATAGTGTTTAATAGCAACAATTAAACATTGTCATTTTAGCTTTTCCATTGATTTATTGAGAATTTTTGCCTTATTTGCCACTAAGCAGAGAGTGTTCACTGATCTGCTACGGAAACAATTATTAAAATTGCCCGGACCTTATTTTCCTACTTATGAATGGATAGCCCCTAAAATTACACTAAAATATTCCAAACTTGGCTCTCATATATCAGAAGCCTTAGAGAGCAAGACAAGTCTTCAAAATGCTGAGTAATGCCTTTACTCCATCAATCTTTTACTCTGTCTAACATTTTACTCCACCCCATTTCCATGCCATGTACAGCAATTACGAGGTGACTGAGAGCAAGGGAGCCTGGCAGGTTGTGATCCTGCATTGGAGTCCAGATTTTGATGAGGCTGATGACCCTCAAGGACTCTCCTGCTGCAACAGGGGTGTTGTTCTACACATTATTTCCACAACACAATATTTCTGCAAGTATTTCCACATATTGCTTAAAATAAGGAAAGCAGCAGCAAGGAGGAAAGGCAAAGAGCTGTAGAGAGATTAAGAGCAAGGTATAAATCTCACTGGATATTTTTCACTAAGTGTTTATCTATTCGAACTGGCACATGCAGAATTGTCTACTCCTTCCTTATCTATGCATGGAAACAAAATCTAAACTCTTTGGCCATTGCAGGGGAAAGAAGGGGCTGGCAGTGATAGCCAGGTTCACCTCTTGCTGGAGTTCCTGCCACGACTCTGTGATCTCACCAAGGAAAATGGACTGCAAAAGGCTGGGACAAAAGCACTGCTCATTGATGAGAACCTAGCAGGCAAACCTCTGCTTCTGTCAGCTCCTTATCTTTCTTCTCCCACTCCTCTCCCCAAGCATGCAGCTGCAGAGCCCACAGAGACCTGGGTGTATCCAGGTGTGCCTGGTGGCACAGCTCAGAGAGCAGTTTCCTCTGCAGCACCTCCTTCAGTGCTCAGCTTTCAGCTGAGCCCGGAGTCCTGGACTAATGGGCTGGGCTCCCAATCCTCTCCTGGGTAAACAGCATCACCCTGCAGTGCAGTCACAATTCACCCCAAGCATTTTGGTTTTTTTGTAATTTTGGGGAAGATGATGTGAACACGAACTTCCCATCTCATTGGCCTCATTTGTCATCTCTTTTGCAGAAAGAGAACTAACACAGCATGTTCCATCTGCTGCCATGAATCATGAGCTTCCCCTGGCTGCAGATGAGTCTGGGGCCAGGCAGCATTAATACAAGGCAGCAGCCCTCCAGCCAGAGTTCTGGGAGCTGAAGTGATCTAGCCATGCAAGATGTCTTTTCAATATCCCCTGGAAGGCCAGAGGGTATGTCAAATCCTCAGAATTCAAGGCTGGAGGGATGCTTAAGAGGTCATCTTTCTTTCTGCCATCTCAAGGCAAGATCAACTTTACTGCAACTCTTCATGACAGATCTTTGTTCTTGGAGCTGTAAGAGGCTGGAGCTCCCTCTCACAGCTCTTCTCAGCATTGTCTTTCAGCAATAGTTAAGGAACTCTTCTTAGAAATTCACTTACATGAAGATGCTTGCACCTCCCAAGACTTAGGAAAAGACACAGGTACTCAATTCACAACAAAAATGCTGCAGACAAAGCTGATGAGGGGAAGTCGAGTTTGTGATGTCTGAGGGCCATTACTATCCTGACCCTTACAGATGTAATTTCTACTCTTTCTGATGGTAAAAACCCCAAGTGAATTTTTTTTTCATGGCCTTCCTGCTTCTTAAACTGTTAAAAAGAGAGATCTTTCTCTGATAAAGTCAAATCAATACCTAACAGAAGAATGGCTGGAAACATATTTTTTGTGTTGTGGAGGGTTACAATGCAGACTGGAATAATTTACATGACAATTACGTGCCCTGTTGCTGTAGAGAAGAGCTGCAGAAAGCTCAGTGCAGGGAAACATTTGAGCTGAGTGTGAGCAATCCCTAAGGAGTCACCCGGGGAAGGCTGGGAGTGCCAGCACCGTGCCTTACTTCTGACAACAGGGCACTCTGTAACGAGGCACAGGAGAAACACAGCCACCAAAATTCATGTCCACATTTGTCATTTTTACCCTAAAAGGTAACCTGCACAAGCAAACCTGCACAAAAGATGTGATCTTATCCCCTCAGCCCCCTGCCAGCCCTGGAGGGACACCCAGCAGGTGTCGTCACCTCTACCTGTTTCTCTGGCCACCCTTCCTTTGTACTGTTCACTTAGATTATGCAGTTTAGGCTCCTAAAGGCACTTGGGCACCTAAATGCCTCTGTGGATACATTTTGGAGCCCACCAGGTGAGGTACTGTCTCTCACACCATGCACAGCCCAGCTTTGATCTCAGCTGTCACACCTCACTACTGATCCCAGAATTATCATCACAGCTCAGCTCTGAGCTCTTCTGTTCCCAGAGAACATCAACCACAGGGCCCTGCAGGAGTCAACAAGTGAATTCACTTCTTTTAGATAGTCACAAATGTTGGGATAAGGATTCAAACAGAAGGAAGAGCACATTGAGGATCCATAGCACAAAACCACCGTATGAAATCCTATCCACAACAATGACAGCTTGACTTTAACTGTAAATTTCATCCAGAAGAAAATGGATGGAAACATCAGTTATTTTTTGCCCAGAAACCTCCCCCAGTATTTGCTGCTCAGCAGAGCAGGCTCAGGACACCTTGACTTTCCTGAGCTTTAGCAGCCTCATGTGGCCACGTCCAGAGCAAGGGGATCACAGAAAAATTCTGGACAGTTGAAAGGATGCTCCAACTTGAACCAGGAGGTGGGCAGCTGCAAACACACAGTCACAAAATGTAATTTTTCCTTATGAAAACAAAGGTTGAAAGGTGACCTTAGTGCACATGTGAGCTTACACATAGCAGCCAAGGGAGCTCCTCAGCCTCATTTAATTAAAGTATCATCCACTCCATCCTGTGGTAGCTGGAGAAACTCAGTTCTCTAAAAGCTGCAGTCTCATGGTGGTGTGTCCTTAAATGCTGCTGGTGCACCATCTGAATTTTTTAGATGCTTTGCAGAAGAACTACTGGGAAAAAACTTGCATCTGTAGTATACTGATCTGGTCACAAGCTGGGTACAGGATGATTTACCTCCTGATACCTCAAGACCTCTTTAAAAATGTTAATTTTTTTTTTTTTCCCTGTGTTTCTGTAGGGGCTCTTATGGACTCAGAAGATGGAATCTACCCCAGCTAAGCACTGCTGCGGTGTCCTTATCCCATCCCTAAATAGAGGCCAATGAATAACATGCCCCATTTGGCAAGTGCTTTCTCAAGTGTAAACAAGTGCGTTTTTAAAATGCCCCTCCCCACTCCTTCTTACAAAAATAAACCAAACTCACCATATTAACGGATAAACTGTGTACTAAAGTACTGACAAAACCCAGCAATAAATAATAAAAGCACAACTTTGCATTTCAAAAGAAGCCTTGGAACAGAAGGAGAGGTTATCTCTTTAGCTCCCAGGAAGAACAAGGATAAAATGGCAGTAACATTGTGAATTATGTTTTAAAACCTTGATGAGATCAGGAGGAAAGGTACTGTAAGATTTCAAATTATTACATGGTATAGGATAAGTTCTATAAGGATTGAAATGCTCATGCCCTTTTAAGCACTTATGTTCTTCAGGTAATTTTTCTATTACATGCAGTAAAGAAAAAAAGTACCTAGACACATGTTTTCATTGGTCACCTAAAGGAATTTCACGAAAAAAATTCAAAGCCTGCATTCTGGTTTTTATTTTATACATGCTGTACATTTAGGAAAAAAGACCATATGCAAAAGAGCAGTAAATGTAGCAATTAAAAGCAGATATTTGAATCAATAGACGTTGATAATCTGCAGAGTTCAGTGGAGAGTCACCACGATGGCCCAGGGGCTGGGGTATGTGCTCTGGGAGGTGCTGGATGGTGGATGGGAGACAGAAGAACAACATAAACTGAAACTAAAGAGGTTTACACTGGATAACAGGAAATTGCTGCACAATGAGGAGAGCTGAGCAGTGGAAGTGGCTGCCCAGAGAAGCTGCACTCCATGCTTGGAGGTTTCCAGCAGCAAGCTGGATAAAGCCCCAGTGGTCTGATGTCACATCTGCCCCTGCTTCGGGCAGGAGGGTGACTAGAGACCTCCTGCAGCTCCTCCTAACCTGATCTGCTTTATGATCCTACTTTCCCCACAATGCTCAAAGGGAATTCTGAGGAAAATGGAAAAGCAACCAGGTATATGAGCTAAAAGAGAAGAAAAAAGAGAGATGAAAAATCTTTCCCTGTTATTCTTCAAGGTGACGCTTACACAGTTCCATATGTAAAATTTTGGACATTGTTTACATGAAAGCAGAACAATTTACAGTGTAATCAAGGGAAAAATGATGTGGTAAAATTGCTTTCCCAAAGCAAACACCTCATTCACATAGAAACAGGTGCTATAGTTGAAAGGGAAATAGGAAGAGGTAGATATGAAACTTCAGATCCCTAAGCATCAGGTAAAAGACCAAACATTCTCTGGTGTTGGTCTTGGAGTGTTGAGTTCACTAAACAGAAAACAAGAAGCTCCAAAACCTCAGGCACTCTGTCCCAAGGGCTGCTCCAGTGAGACTCTAACCCCTTCCTGAACAGGATGAAACGAAAAAAGAAAACTTCATGGATTTTAAAGTGGGCTTATAGTCAATCACTGCTCAGTCAGATCTGCACCTTTCCAATGGTGAAGGTACTGTTCCAATAATTTATTTTAGATTGTCCTCAAGGAGCTCAGTTTTAGAAGGAGTTAATTCATGTTTAATTCAGAGAATTAAGAGGCACAGAGAAACTTGCCCAATACACAGACTTTTTTTTAAAAAAAAATTCTCTGTATTCCCTGAGGTAGAGACAATTTATGATTCTGTTAGGGTTGTCTTTGAGAGCAGGAAAAACATTGGATTGAAATAAGATTTCAGATTCATGGGAAAAAAACCAACAAACAAACATTGGAGAGATCACTTCAAATGAAGGCATTCCCAGCGTTAAGGCAGATTCCCATCTTGTACAAACCCACACCAATAACACAAACCATCAGAGACCCTGACATCAAACAGGCACAGCAACAGATTCAATTGATGGAACTACTCCTGCAGCCTTGAAATGATGCTGTGGCTGGATCCTCTCATTACTGCAAGCTGATTGTTGAAATCCTCATATCAAAACTTCAGTTTCTCCCTCACTTCAAAAGTTTCCAAAATCCATGGGAGCTTATGCATTGTCCTACATATAGAAAGGGCCTTCACCAGGAGGAAATCTCAGTTTCAGGCACAGAGATTTCAAAATAAATGGAAGTTTAAGAGATCTGTGTGCCCATCCCTGCGGGCCTGAGGCAGGGACACAGGCTGTTTGAAGAAATAGCTTTTTGGGGGATACATCAGGCTGCAGCAAGGGTACTTCACTCTGGGAAGATAGAGAGCAAAGGGCTCTGATTAAGTCAGGTTTTAGTAGAACAAACAGAATTTAAAACAGTGAAAAGACAGAAACTGCAGTGTCACAGCTGGGGGGTTTCCATCCCTAACGTGGCCCATAATCTGCATCTGCACAGTGTCTCTGAGAAATTTAACCTAGAAAAGTGCTAGCATAGAGGAAAAAATTCTTAACATATAAAACTCCCTGTCCTCTGCACTCAGTACAGAGATATTTAATACTAGAGAGTGTGGAAAGGGGAAGTCAGCTGGCAGAACAAAATCTATCTGTATTAATAAACACCTGAATAGAAATCTGCCTTCACTCTTGTTACACAAACTTGAGGATGAGAAGTGTTATTCACAGCTCTTGAGGTGATTTTCCACTTTTCTTTCTATTAAGGTACACATTTGCGGTGTATAAAATTATGGTTATGAAAGAATATAGTGGGAATTCAAAATGCATTCTAGTTTAAATATGGAAAAATGGTTAATGGAGCATTTAAGAACAAGGCTTTTATCATACTGCACAGATTAGGATTCACTGATATCTCCAGACAAATTACAGGAAGAACCAGCATTTCTGTCAGAAAGAAGTTACAGAAACTATTTGCCTTTGGAGACTGATTCTGGTGTTTTTCTTATCTTAAAGTCAGGCTCCTATTAAGCCTTTGGATTTACTGTGAATGTGTCCTAAATCTTGGGAAATGCCAATATTTTCCTCCCTTTCTTTCCCATTTATTGCAGCATACTTCTTCTGCTTTCTGTCAGCCTCCATAATTGGTGGAAAGTAAGAGAAAAGCCCAGCATGCTGCTAAATCAATCTAAGAGTGAGTTAGGATTGCTGGAGGATCTGAACTAAGTAAGGAACAGGCTGGGATTTCCCAAAAGGTGATAATCTCTTTTTTTTGGCCTTCAGGGGCTTGGGAGGAACCTGTGGGCCAAGGGAAGGGGTAACACTGAGCACAGCTCTGCACAGGACACCAGGTGTCTGTGCCAGGTCCAGGGGCTGCTGTGGCACACAAGGTAAGCAGGTGGTTTTGAGAGATTTCCACCACTTCTTATATACACCAGACCTTTTAATTCCATGCTTTTAGCCAACTAACTTCTATCTTTCCTGAATCAGGAATTCGAGGGAGGTAATCTGCCCAGGATAAGCTTCTGCTGTGTACTATTAAGAGAGCAGAGGAACCACTTTGAGCTGCAAGTTCAGAGCCCAAATCCACTCTGACCTCACAATGGCTTAGAGAATATTTAAAATTTGCAGGGCACAGCCAAACATTAACACCAGGACTAGCAAAAAAGAAACCACCTGAAAGATTTCCCTTTGGAGTTACTATTCACTTACTGATAGTGTGAGCTCCTTTCTTGGTGCTCTTTTTCACACTTTTTAAATAGCATTTCTCTGGCTTGTTACCTGTTGTCATCCATTCCTATTGCAGAGGAAAAGTAACCATATCATAGAGCGAACCAAAAAAGAAAAAAGAAAATAGCTTGAGATTTCTAGCAAGAAAGGATGTAATTCCATCTAGTAAAATGCACTTAAAATTTAAAAGCAAACCACATTTATAGCTGTATAGATACACATCATCTAAATAAAACATATCAGTTCAATTATTCTTGCTGAAGTTCCATCACCCTAAGACTCCATTCATTTTAAAAATAACATGAAACAATGCTTATTAAGCCCTCTGAAATATATCTTTGGATGTGTATTTAAACTTTTGAAGCAATTTATATAAAATTCAGATTTTGGCTGCTTTAGGAAAATACATTAATGAATTTTATGCTTCTTTAAGATGGACAGATTCTTCCTGATAGATTCAAGTGCTAAACAGAAAATAGTTTAGATAATTTCAAGCATTATTGCTCTCTAATATTCATGCAGCAGCAAATGAATAAATAAAATGAAGTAAATTCTTCCTATGGAATTCATTTAAAGAGCATGTCTCCATGTTTGTCAAAGCAAAGGGAGACTGGAGCCCAGTCCATCAGGGAATGCACTGAACTCCCTGCCATGGGAGGGAGGGAGCCAGTAGCTCCCCCTGCACCCTGTTCACTGAGCCTCCAGTGATCCTTTTTCTTAGCATAACTGTGTATTTTGCTCCAGTCACTTCTACTCCCCAGTCTTGAACAACCCAAGGAAAATTTACTGTATCTGAAGACTCCTTGTCAGTTCATCTATAACTCTCCCTTTCAGCAGAGATCTGTGAATATAAACTGCCATTTGATGCAGAAGTCTCCCATTCGACCCAACACACAAACCCATACAAGCTCATTATTTTTAACATAAAATAAATCTATTCCCTCCACCTGGAATTGGAGAGTCTCCCACTCATGCTTTGAGAACAAAATATGACAGGGAGGGAAGAAAAGAGCTGATGTATTACCCTTTGCTCAGTCCAAACTGAAAGCCTACATGCCCTAATGGCATTTTGGTTTCCGAATGAGTTCTTTGAATAATATTCCCTTCCCCTCTTTCCATTAGAATATCCAGGAATTAATAATTTAGTCTAGTTATACTGTAGGCCACATGAGTGGTAACTTCTGAATAAAACAATAACCATTCATACCCACACTTAAATTGCTGGAAGGCTTTTGAAGCTCAGTGCCAAATAAGTCACACCTCTCAAGTGTTTGGAGTATCTGGGACTTCAGAAAAGCAGCTGCAGCCCAGTCAGCATTAAGTTCAGTTTAGGAGTTTGGGTTTAATTTGTTACATTGACTTCTGTGAGACTTTATATCCACAGGGAAAGGGATGCCCAGGGAAAGAACATGGCTGTGGCTTCTACAGCTCAGTGGAGCTGCCCTGGGACTTCTCCTACTGCCAGGTCACACAAACGGTCTGGCCTCTGATCCTCTGTCAGCCTTTCAGGAAGATCTACTATCAGGATGTTCCTGTCAGCAACATAGTATCCCAACAGGATCACCATGTCTGGGAATTCTGCATGGAACAGACTCATCCAAGTCTGTGCCAGGATCCAACATTTACAGGGGTCCTCACTATGTCTTGCAATCAGGATATACAGTAGATGAAAGGGGAAAAAAAAAAAAGGAAAGAAAGACAAAATATTTCTGTAGGGCACATTAGTGTAGAAAACTCAAGCCGTTTATTGGTGATCCATATATTGCCAGGTCAATTCCCTATGAGCTGGGGCTCAAAGGTTGCAAACTGCTGTGTTTTATTACATGGGGGCACAAGGACAATTGTGGAGGCTCAACCCGTGCACCCTGGAGGGTTTCACCCTCAGTGGTGAAGGTTCAATCCTCGGTGGTGAAGGTTTAACACCTCAGCAGAGTCCCAGGAGCCAGGGAAATCTGCTTAGCCCCGATGGCCTGGCCCCTGCTGGCAGCTTCCCTCTGCTGTCACCCCCGGTCCTCTGGCTGGATGTTAATTAAATTCTCCGCTTTAGCACGCTGGCTTGGAATACAGGCAGGGCTTGGTGACTGCAATTCCAGACTCCAACTGTGACATTAGCACCGAGACATGCACAGAGCACATCCAGAACTCAAAAAGCAGCTTCCCCCTCGTTTAAATGATGAGGATTCAGCCTCCTCAGACATGAGTTTACCAGAAGTAGGGGCTTTTGGCACTGAGAAGGAGTGTGTTACATGCCTGTTATATGCTTCCAGCTTCTCAAAAGCATTACTGCAGTTTTGCCACTTATTTCCATTATTCTCTTCCTACTTATTCCCAAAGCCAATTAAAATGCAAACAGGAGATTTTAAAGGCTTCAGTTTGATAACAGGCAGCAAGACAAGCGAGGCATGGGACAGCACTGAAATATGGCTTTTTAATGCAGGCATATTAATAGAAATAATTGGATTCCTAAAGGCTCACAATTGAAAGCGCTACCTCTTATTGTCCATTAAACCAATTGACATCCTGCATTTGTTATTGCAAAAGTGTGATTCTGATTTCATGGAGAGTGCTAAACACACTCAGTTTGCTCTAATGAAAGCTGTGGAGTTTTCTTCTGAAATACATCTGAGCCTCATAGCATGCAGGAGATCTGATGGATTCCTCAAAGCCAGCACAGTAAATGCTGCTCTTGGAGAAGTTAAACTCTCAGTTTTGTCTTTAGGGAGGCCAGAGTTTCATGCCAAACACATAAGGTGTTATTAAGCTTTTAGTAGTTAAAATAAAAGAGTTAAAGAATTTAATCTCAACTTTTCAAAAGAGCCTATGGGAAGAAGATGCTGGAACTTGTCACAATTTCAGTGGGAAGCTTCACATTGAGCATCCTCAGGAAACCCTTGCCTTACCCTACAGCTGATTTTTGAATTTAGCATCATCTGTTCATCATTTTCCAGTGTAAATGTTCAATTCAAATTGTTTCCCCTGGCTGTGGCTGCTGTCAGGTGATACAGACAATATAACCTTTAAGGCCACCCAACAAGGTAGTGCCCATCCACCTTACACCCCCTGTTCCTGCCCCTTCTCTTACACCACATCCATGCTCAGGCAGCCAAAAGCAGAGGAACATAAGCACCCCCCCAACACCTTTTTGTTTGTAGGGCTAGTTTTCTGTAGAATTAGCTCCCTGAACTTCATTGAGAGTCAGTTAAGAGCAGAGACAGCTCGAGGAGACAGAAGGGAAACACCACAAAGTCCCCGGGGAGCAGAGGAAACAGGAGGGCAGAATCACCTCCTGTAGTTATAATTAGCCACTAAACTTCACTTTCTCGTCAGACCATGCTGCCAATGGCTGCACAGGGTTAAACTTTCCCCCACCTCTGATGGTATAATTTCCAGTTTATTTATCCCAGCAGCAAGCATGCTGCCAACACAAGTATTGGTTCTGCTCTCCTGCCTGCTCCTGGGAACTGTTGCTGCTCCACTCCTTTCTGCCAGCTCAAACATGCCGGTGACTGTGCTGAGAGCTGGAGTGGGAAACAAATACAGCTGGAAAGTGACTTCCATTTCTCACAGTGGGGTCCATTTCTCTGAAGTGGTTCCCTGGTCTGGCTCCCAAAGCAGATACCTCCATCCCTAGCAGGAACAGGGATGGGGAGAGAAGTGTCCGTCCCTCGGAGCAGCACTGTGAATTTCTGCCAGAGCTGTCCATGGAGCTCCAGCTGGGATCCCAGAGCTGAAAGCTGACCCTTCCAAACTGGGAAAGGAAAAGCAACCTTCTAACTTTGCTCACAGCACATAGCACAACATGCATCCAGCCCAGGGAATACCTCGGGAATGAAGCTCCACCGATGAGAAATTACAATTATGCACCAGTCACGTATGGGTATAGATCCAACTCCAAATTTAAAAACATAAATTAATATTAAAAATACACACACATTCTTATTAATTTTCTATTACTTATTCCAACATTAATATTTCCATATCTATAGCATGATAAATGATTATCCTTTTAAGTCTTCCTACAAGTAAGATATCAGTTTTCTTTTCAGCTCCTTCAGATAGCACCTGCTAGAGAAAGGTTCCATGTTTTTCTTACCACTAAATGCAGAATAACTCATTCTTCCAGTTGACATTATGATAACTATGTCACAAAGAGAAGTAAGAGCAAAAATGTGTCTATGTTTCTTCTTTAATGGTTAAAAAAGAAAAAAAAAAAAAACACTTTTGTTGTATTTCCTGGAATAACTGTCTGGACTGTCTGGAGAAGTTGAAGAGCACTTAACATACACCTCATGGTCTTGAACACTAATAACTTCAACAAAGGGCTGATAGCGAAATTGTTTTCACCTTAAGGTAAAAACACAAAAAGCTATGTAGAGGATTTAGGATTTACCCAACAGAAAACTAAGTGTCTCAACTGAATATTTAAATTACTTATTTTGGGTGAATGAAGGGAGAAAATAGCGACAGAGTTCAGTTCTAACATTTCTATCCTCAGTTCTGTATCTTTTAATTCATACACTTAAATCTATTGCATTGCGTGTTTTACACTCAAACAGAGAAAATAACGAAATATAAATGCTAAAAGACAGAAATCTGCACCAAAAATTATCAGCCCTCTAACTGTGAGCAAGGAAAAATGCAGAGACCAAGTTCAGCATCATAATCCCTCTGCTCTGGGCACTCCTGTCAAGCTCTAAATGCAACCTGAGCATCTCACTTCCTTCACTGAAGTGGCATCTTTAGAGAAAAAGCATCTTTAAAAATTCCACTAATTCCAGGCCACAAACAGGAAAATGTCTTAATCGTAATTTTACAACAGAATTTTATGTCAGTGCATATTCTTTTAGATGCCTTAAACTGCTAATTCCCACAAATTAACATGCCTGGATCTCTTTTAATAGTAAACATGATTTTGCATTTCCTGCTTGTAATGCTTGGCTTTAGCATAATTACAGTATGTTCCTTGTTTTCAGCCACATAAGGATCTCCCTCACTGCTCTGTCCCCAGCCACGCTCTGCTCAACAGAGTTTTGTATCAGCAGAGGCACAAAATGAACCTGCAAAATTGACTCAGAGATTTGCTGCGTGCAGAACACTTGCACATGTATATGCAAACTCACATTTGCATACTCCAAATGCCTGCTGCAAACATGGTTTATTTTGGCATGCTATGGCTGCACATGCAAATTCCCTTCTTCCAGCATCAATTACCTACTCCCCCACAATCGATATGCCCCCTTTCCTAAAACAATCCATTTCAGACCCTATATTACTTTGCTTTCCTGTAAGCCAATAAATACTGCCATGTTCCCCTACAGAAATGTCTTTGCCCAATTGTTTTTAAGGATTCTGTTGATTCTGTGCTGGTTCCTGTTTTCTTTCCTAAATCTTCAGCTCTCTCTCCTTATGCCCAGACCCTGCTTTTGCTGTCTCCATGAAGAGAAAGAGCAGCAGCTCTACCTGTTCTGCTCCTGTTTCTCACCTATCTGACACAGAGGCACCTACTGCTTCCTTTGCTAAAGAAACAGCATCCCCAAAAGGTTTCAAAAGGATTCAGTGGGATCCAGGTAACAGACTGTGACTAGGACTTGACAGGCTAAATTTACTTTAAATTTTCCCCCATGTATACAGCCTATTTTCCTAATTTAATGTTTTACAGCTATCTTTAATGTGCAAATACTTTCCACAGTGTATATGCAATGTATAAAAAACAATCAGAAACTCTCACTCTGAAGCTGGGCTATTTATTTCCTTCCCAAAAACTCAGCTGAGTGAAGTCAGGTTAATTGCCTTTAAGTCACTATGAATAATGTTGCAGAGCCTTGCACTGACAGTCACACCATTCTTCTGCTGGTTGTGTATCCCAGAGCTATTTCAATGGATAACTGTAATTCATTTTTGCTTCTAGATCTGCATGTAAAGATAAAAGCTGGTAGCAAACTTCCTTTAGTCTGCCTCTGGTTTTCCTCAACTTTCTACCCAGTGGGGGTAATTTTGGACATATTACATACTCCAAAATAAAGGAAATCTTTGCTGCCCTTACTGTATTCCCTGCACGTTGCCATCATTCATGGTGGCAGCAGCCATCCATTGGCTCATTAGGTTGAACTAATCTTGCTATCTGATATTCTCTTCACAATCAATCTGTTGATTACAGCCAGTTTAAATTGTATCCATGAACAGGATTCTGAGATTTTTCAAAGGACAATGGAATCTGAATTAATTAGCATCCAGCAGAGGAAAACCAAAATCCTCCTACAAATAGAACTGAGAAACCTCAGAGCCCACAAGGACACTGTTTATGGAGCGGTGGATGAGCTCTCACACACTTGCAGAGCAGGAGAGCGTGGCATCCTCAGCTCCCAGACACCTCTCAGGCTATGGAGCAGCTAATTCCCACACAGGAATTTATTAATTACACCTTGAAACTCCACCAAGTTAGCCTGTTATTGATGCCAGCACTCCGACTGTACTCATGCATAACTCATATTTACAACCTGCAAGCATGAAGATTTGAAGCTTCTGTCAGAGGTAATTCCAGGTTACACTTCCCAGGCTATCACACCCACCTCACAGAGCCAAAATCTCTCCCAGTCTGACATTTACATAGATAACCAGGGGAAATTCATATGAAAAGGGGAGAAAAAAATATACCTGCTTTCTTCAAACTATCTTTACAGTATGTTCTATAGTTGACAGCATAGCAAGACAGGAGTATAGGTTGGATATTGGGAAGGAATTCTCTGTGAGGGAGGTGAAGCCCTGGCACAGGTTGCCCAGAGAAGCTGTGGCTGCCCCTGGATCCCTGGAAGTGTCCAAGGCCAGGCTGGATGGGGCTTGGAGCAACCTGGGGTAGTGGAATGTGTCCCTGCCCATGGCAGAGGGTGGAGCTGGCTGATCTTTAAGGTCCCTTCCAATCCAAACCCTTCTGTGATTCTATGATTGACTAGTTCTCACAAAGGGAATGCTTTTCAAAGAATGCTAATACACATTGCCTTTGAAAAGAAAGTAAAAACCCCAAAAGACATTATTTACATGGCTGGCATTTCAAGAAATAACAACAATAATTCTCACTTTTCTGGACAACAGTAACATTTGCAGTCCAAGAAGCCATAAATGTCCTGTAACAGATAATGATCGCCTCACTGACATGACAAATAAGAGGCATTTAGTTTTTAATGGCTTTCGTAATTTCTTTTTTCCTTATGAGAGCACCACTCTGTGTAAATGTAAGACTAAAATGTATTTTAGTCCTCAGTACTTGGAAGCAAGTTCACACATTATTATTCTACATTAGCTTCATTTGTCAATTTGATGACTAAAGACCTGCTGGCCAGATGCAAATGCTGCTTGCTAATCTTGATCCATCACACACAGCAGCCGTGGGATGTCATTCCCCACGAAGGAGGATGAATCAGGAGAGCTGCTCAGTGAGGGAAGGTGCAGAGATAAACCAGGTACATTCATTACCTGGAGGAAGTTCTGGTTGCCTTCTGAGAACATTTAGTCACAGTGAAAAACCCCAATCAAAGTAGCCCAAGTGCAAGATAAGCCCTGTCAGAAGTGCAGGGTTCCCCAGTCAGAAGGTGCTGGCACTGGCCTTGGCTCTGTGTCTGTCTTTGCCCTTCACCAGCCACATGTGAATAGTCTGGAGAAGTCAACATGAATTTTGATGCTTTACTGGATCCAGGCCAGGAAATCTAATATACTTTATTTCTCATTTCCATCATGTGTACATAAGATGATATCCTCGAATTCAGGCACCCATAAAATAATTAACTTCTTTCTCTTCAAGTAAGCATCAGGTGAAGATAGTGAGATGTGTTAAGGGTTTGCTAATTGATGATATATTGCCTTAAATTAATTTTCTACTATTAATGTTACTTAATGGAATTTCATATTTCTTATTTGAAAAATGAGGGTCAAAGGAAGCAATGATGAGAGACAATTACAATTACCACTTAGGACCATTAATATGTAAATATATGTGTAAGTTAAGACTGTTAATTAAAGTTTCATAATTGCTGGGTATTTTTGAAGTTAGAGCCTAATAGGTTCTGCCATTATTCGTGTCTGCTTTATGCATACAATGTCAATGATTCTTACTCTTAACATACCATGAATAACAGCACAGCATTTATTTTATTAACTGATACGGCCATTAATGTCTCATTATTCCATTCAAACATTTTATTCCTTTCTAAAAATACAACTGGTTAAAAAATTATATCCCTTATACACCTTCATGCATCAGCTCATCAGTCAACCCCAAGAATATCCAGTGGGTAGATCTCTCCAGAATCATTCAGGGAGCTTTTACCTTCCTTTAGAGTATCTGATGTTAGCAACTTTAAAGCAGAGATATTATTAAAAGGTCAAGATAGAGAATGGACTTGATCCAAGGATAGCCAGCTACAGCAATCCAAAAGTCAAGAGAACTCCATCAAATGTCAAGAGAAATTTTGAGAAATCATTTCTGCAATACTTCTCATTTATGCCATGTGTATACAAGAGAAATATTTTAATCAGCTCTAATTTCATAATATTTCCCAAATTTCATCTTATTTCAAACAAGTAAAGTATAAACAATGAGAATTTCCTCAGTTATGGTTTTATTTTTTCATGAATTTTACACTGTTACCTAAAACTTTGAAGGCAATACTGTCCTTCAAAAATATTATCCTGAATTATGGCCTGTATTAGACAGACCACAAAAATAAAATCAGAAATAAAACACTGCAGCCCACTTATAATCCCAGTGCATTATTCACTTTAATTTAAAATAAAGTATGTATTCTCAAAAGAATGCCATGCATCCTTCTCACAGAAGTATGAAAAAATGATGATGGCTGTAGGAATTTTTTTATATCAGATTTTAAGAAATCTTTGAAAATATGTTTTCTTTTTCTTAAGGTATATATCTAGTGCAAATATTCAGTGTCTCACAGGAAAATAAAAGTTTTCAGTTTCCAAAAGTCCAAGGAATTTCCAGTTCTAAACATATTTGCTAAGATATAATCAAACTAAAATCATTAAGATCTTCCTTCTCCTTGCCTTGCATGATTTAAATTAATGCTTGGTTTAAATTAATGCTTGATACCTTTAGGAAGGCATCAAATAAAATCAAACACTATCATCAGATGAAACAATTTTCTTCGGCATGTCTAAAGTCTAAAACTGTCTTCAAGTACATCCTAAGCATAAATAACTGTGTTGATAAATTGCTGGAACAGCCTAAAAAGAAGCTGCTTTTATTTCTGTATTCTCTGTTCTGCTGCAAATGGAAGAAATGCTTTGGGCCCATAAGAAGCAACTCCCTCTCCAATATGCCCTTTACTCTGTAATAAGTATGATGTGGCCTTTCTGTAGACAATTCACTCATGTCACTACAGAAGATATAAAAAATAAATCAAGCCAACTATCTGAGCCATCTGTAATAAAGTTTTAACTACTGATCCCAGAGATATTTTCCCCATAAATTGACTCACTGTACAATTGGGATTGCTCCAAGCCTTTAAGGCCTTATCTGGTAACTGTTTGGAAATAGAGACGATAACTCCCCACAGCTGATAGAGCCAAGCAGTTAAAAAGTGCTTTAGACGGTATCTTCAAAGGTCTTGACAGAGAATCCCATAATACTCTAAATTTCTTTAGCTGTGATCTATCCTTAAATATAAACCTCTTCTTTAATCCATGCTTAGGACTGCTGGAATCTCTGGATGGGTTGGGAAAGGTATTTTGTTACAGCTAAACAGCTGAAGAATGCTATGCTCAAATACCTAAAGAGATATGGAGAAATCTGTGTAAAATCCCAGAATCCCAGACACAGTAAGGTTGGAAAAGCCCTCCAAGGACATGGAACCCAATCTGTGACTCATCCCCACCTCAGAGCACTGAGTGCCACATCCAGGAGATCCTTGAGCATCCCCAGGGATGGGCACTCCAACACTTCCTTGGCAGCCCCTTCACTGCCTGACAACCCAATCTGGGAAGAAATTCTCACTTACCTAAAACACAGCTAGCCACTGTTTGCAACAAAGAGAATAAAAATCGGGTTAAAAGTTCACTTACAAGTGACACAAAATTCTAATTTTACCTTGGCAATGAAGGCTGGAAGTTCATGGAAAGTCTCCACTAGGAAATGCTGTGGTGGGAAGTCCAAAGAGTATGGGAAGTTTCGGTGGTCAGAATGGAATTAACTACCTGGGAAGAGAGCAGCACTCTTCCAAGCCCCTGAGCCACTAAAGCTGGTGGGGAAGTCACTGTTGGAAGTGAGATGAATTCACAAATTTCAGTTCCACAGAGGCTGACAATGAGAAAATCTACCTTCATTCTAAATCTGTAATTTAAAACTTGCAATCAAGTCCAGATTTCTTTGAAGGGGCTAATTTAATTTGCTCCTATTTTGACTTGACCTCATTTTATTTTTTATTTGCCTTGTCACTATAGTTTATGTAAAGAATTTACACTTTGATAATTAAATCAAAAGTTAGAACTCTTTAGAGATTTTTTTTTGTTCTAAGAATTCTAAAGCAATTTTACTGAAGTTCAATAGAGTAGGAAGAAGATTAGGCCACCAAATGAAAGAAATGCAAATGATCTTCAAAAGCTGGCCTCCCTCCATCTTATCTTTGAGAGTGGCTAAATCCACTTTGATACCAAGATTTAATAAAAAGATCAAAAAAGTCCACATGCTTATATCTGACGTTATTCAGGCAATATTGTTGTTGAAGTAGTTCTGAGGATGGAACTTCAGCCAGGGAATGTACAGCATTAGCTCTACATTTGCAGAACCCCTGGGACTGGGGGACACAGGGAAACAAAAAGTTTGGAGCTCCTGAATTCCTCTTTCTCTTTTAAAAATAAGTTTTACAATAAAATAAGTTTACACCCTGCAAACAGCTTTTCCACATGATCAATTAGATATAAAATAACCTATACCTTAGGTTTGACAAGAGATGGTCTGAGGGTCTCCTGATGAAAATAAAGAAGTGGGAGGGGAAAGATAAACAGGAGACAAGACTTTGAGCCACTGTGAGTATGTGCATATGCCTTGCAACTGTTTGTATTCATTAAGAAATCAGAAGAGAACAAACTCTTTTAATTTTAATGCTCAGTCCAGCATTTGTCTTGCAAATGTTCTATGAGACCACACTGAAAACATTAATTCTATAGTTTCTTACAAAGGAAGGAGAGAGAACAAACAAGAAAAGCATTCTTGAATGATAAAATGTCTGAGGGATCAGGTGGGAATTCACATAAGATGTATTCTTCTTTAGGGAACAGGTGTAGATGGGCTCATATAAGTAGAATTGGCAGCTCCACAGATAGCTGCTTTCTTTTCTATATGATTTTTCAGACTTGCCAGGGTATTTAGGACCCCTCTGCTTAATTATTCTTAACATTTTGTCCATTTCATATGCTCACAATATAATGGCCAAATATAAAAATAATTTAAGCAAATTGCACTTTAAATCTCAATAGAAACAATACATTTTATTCCAACAAAACCCTTAAAGAGGGAACTGCCTGTTTTATGAATGTTAGCCCATCTGTTCACAATAGTTCATTTGGAAGTATTTGTTTTGCTTAGAAATACCCAAACTGATTATGTGTGTGGCAGTAGATGGGCTGAGCTGTGTTCACTGCTTTTAAACCACTGAGCATATGAAGGTGTTTTTACTTTTGTTGGGCCAGGACAACAGAAGTCACAAAATGCTTGAATCCCAGACTAGAACACCTCCTCTGTGAAATCAGGCTGAGAAATTTGGGGCTATTCAGAAAAGAAGGGTGTGTGGAGACCTCAGAGCCCCTTTCAGTATCTGAAGGGGCTACAGGGAAGCTGGACAAGGACTCTGTCAGGAACTGAGTCACAGGACAAGTAGGGAAGGGCTCAAACTGACAGAGGGTTTAGATGCCATATTAGCAAGAAATTCTTCCCTGTGAGGGTGGGGAGGCCCTGGCACAGAGTATCCAGAGAAGCTGTGGCTGCCCCATCCCTGGAAGGGTTCAAGGCCAGGCTGGACAGGGCTTGGAGCAACCTGGGAAAGTGGAAGGTGTTCATGGCAGGGGGTGGAATGAGATGATTTTTAAGGTCCCAACCCAAACCAGTCTGTGATTCAGTGATTCTGTGTTCCTCTTCTGGGGAGGCTGTACCCACCAGCATGTGATGGCCACGCTGTACTGGGGTTCAGCTCTCCCCTCCACCAGTGGCAAGAGAAGAACAAATCAGATCACACAAGAGAGAAGTCCAGTGCAGGACACTGTGAATTCATTCACTCATGGTACAACAGTGCCCACAGCACAGGTGACAGAATCACACAAATAATTTGACCAAGAACATGGGCTCTACCATTTTCCAGGGGCAGGATCCTAATGGCCACTCTGCCAAATCTTTACACAAAGACCAGCCCTGTGGGAGTCAGCATGACTGGTATTCCAGATCAGGCAACCATCACTGAAGAAGAGTTTTATCCCAACCCCAGATCATGGGAAGCATTTGTTGAAGTTGTGGTGACCCCAGAGAAACGTTCCAAAGAGTTATGGGATTGCCCATGTTAATATCTAATTTACTAGTCAATTATCACCACTCCCAAATCCAGAATGTTCTCCCTTCCTTGTGTTCCCACGGGCCCTCAGTTGGTGCCATGTTCCACCCCACCTGCCCCATTGGACCCTGCTTCCCCTTATCCCACCTCTGCACCACTTTCCCCTGTACCCATTGGACCCCACCTCAACTCCATCTCCTCTCCTACCCCATATTTATACCCTGGACCTCCCTTCACCCTTGTCTTCGACCACTGGCTCCTAAAGAGACCTCATCCCCTTGGTTGCTGTAATCGGATTTTTGGGCCTCGTCCCACATTTACTTTCATTATTATTAAAGTGTTGTATGTGCTAAGCTGCGGTCATCACACTGCTCTTTTATTTTGCCACTTATACCCTGAATATCTGAGAACTCTAAAAAGGATTGTTGGGGACCACCCTCGACCCCGATACAGCCCCACACACCTACGGGCTAATTTCCAGAAATAAAATTTCTGGATATAAAACCACCTCATCCAGCCTTTAGTGCATCATTCCAAAGAGCCCAAACTGACTGTGAAGATGGATGTTAAGAGCAAAACTGTGCAGAGCCACAGGACCATAATCCACATGTACTTGTACACAAGGTGGATGTCAGCGCTGTGTTACAGCTGTGATTGTGCTCTCAGCTTATGGAGCAACCCAGTCTGTGTCGTTCTGGATCCACTGAATTATTCATTCACCTCAGTACTACTCAAACTTATAATAGCAGAGAACATCAGGACAAATCACAGAAGTGAACATCAAATGTAAGAACAGAAGAGCTTTTATAGCAGCAAAAGGAAAGTAACAACAGAAAACAAATGAGCGTGGAATTAAAAGGAATTATTATAAAATATGTACCAGAGCCCTGGTTAGTGTAAGAGTTTGAAGCAGGCAGCCCCAGGAGCCCTCGGGCCAGCAGCAGGCACATGCATTGATTCAAACTCTCAAGGCTCTCAGTGAAGCTGAGTTTGGAAAACCTCACAGAGCTGGGAGGAGTGAGCTAACCAAGCACTACCAGACAGAGCAGCCTACTGCAGGTTCAGACTGTATCTTCCCAGCTGGGTGCCCTGCAGGGTGACAGGAGATGCCCTACACAGACAGCACAGTGCCTGCTGGCAGGGGCTGGCTTGGCTGGATTACAGAACAGCCACCCAGAGCATGCTGCAGTTTCATAGAAGTCAAGAAGGGAAGGTCAAAGGCTCACACTTCTCTTCCCTTCAAAGGACCAACACTGAAATTCAAGACATCCTCCACCCTGGCCCACGAAGCCCAAGGCTGCCACAGAGAATTTGCTGCACAAGGTGCACAATGCCATGATGATGCTGGGCACGTCCCAGCAAACACTGCTGGCCTTCTCTCCAGACATTGTATGTACCTACCAGATTAGGCTGTGGGCAATATTTCAGGAGAGCACCCTTTTTTCATTAGCTGAGGGGTTCTGAATGAGATGATGCTTAATAATTTCCATGGGCTTGGTTCTTCTTATTGATTTCCTTTCCCATTTCCTCTCCCTATGATTTGCTCTGAGGCCAGGGAAGAAGTGCTCATTATACTCAATAACCTTGTGTTTACTATGCCTGCAGTATCCCATCAAGCATCACAGCTGTCTCTAATTTACTCAAATAAATGTATTAATTAATAAATAAAAATTAACAGAACATTACATCAATCCCAATACCTGCATCATAGGGCTCAGCAATGCCAGATCCAACCACTCCACATCAGATGCAGGAGCTGGAACAGGAAGGCTGTGAGTTTCTCAGTCCAGGTTGTTCACTCATTCCTGGCATTTGGAGCTGCTCAGGGAAGAAGGTGGAGGAGCCCCCTCAGCCAGAATGCTGAGTGAAGCCAGCACTGGCACAGATCTGCCCTGCTTGGGGTCTGACTCAGAATTCATGCTTAAATGAAGCCCATTATTTTGCTGGTCCATCAGCCAATGACTCCTAATTGTGCCAGTGCCTAAAGTTAGCTTGCAAGCACAGCTAGAATACTAATCATTAATTTCAGTCATTTACAGATGCCTGTTATGCTACCAGGTACATTCCAAATGCCACTCAGGATGACTGGCTAGGGCATGGGATTGAAAGAAAAAGAGTACACAATAGAAAATAAAACCCCTCAATACAGGACACAAAATGGAGAGGGCTAATTCCACTGAGGTAAGGAAAGATGTGTTTGGACAAATACACATAATTGTGTACCAGAGTTTTAAGGAGACAGCTGGGACTGCAGTCTGGAACACAGAAAGGGATGTTCCTGAATAAAAGACTGTAATCAACTACTACTACAGTCCTGGCAAGGAACCCAGGGAAGGCAATGGATTTAACAGACTATGTTTTAAGTTCCTCTTTTTTCCATGGACTGCAGAGTAAAATTCTCAAATTCAGTGAACCTTGCACTCCCAGGACAGTGTTAACAATTTAACTCCTAATTTTAACATCTCACTTCAGATGCACACCAGCTGAGCAACCAAAACACTTTCTATTATATAGATAGATATCTTTGTTTGAAGGAATTGCTAACTCATTCCTCTAGTGGGAATAGTCATCCATTCCTTTGAAGATGAGGTCATGCAAAGTAAGCCAGGTGATCCATATAACAATAGTTTAAATCCTTCTCCTCTGTGATGGACTCCAAAGGCACCTGTGCATTATTCCAGCCATCCCCAAGCAGATGCAATCCCACCAGGCAGAGCAGTGCAGAGAACTGACTGCTTTTGTAACTCCTGAGACACAGCCTGGACAGGCTGGCTTGGCTTCTTTAATAGGAAACACAAGTCCAAAATCTTAGAATGAGGTGATTAAATATTTGCCAGAAGCAGAAAGTATTCAAACAGGAGTTTAATAAAACATTAAACATGGAATTAACTGAAATTGCTCCTGAAGCAACTGCTTAACCTGGTCCAAGGAGCAGAGGAATAGAAGGTAGCAAATGTGACAGCAGCTTCTGAAAAGAGCCTGAGAACTGAGAAACTGCCAGCTGGTACCTGGGATTTATTTACAGGTCCAATAAACTCCGTTGTGTAATAAGGAACAGATTGAGCTGATGCATGGGGAAATGCAATACCACAGTGAGGAGTTATCCTAGCTTTTACAGCACAAAGCACAGATCAGAAATTGGCTCTTTGATGGTGCCAAGAAGTACAGGAGTAAGGGTGACCTGGCTGACATAACATACTTGAATTCCCAACAATTTTGATGGCCAAATTTGGGAGGGGGAAAAATGGAATTTTTCCAATAGGACATAGTGAGAAAAAAACAGATTACCAGAAGAATGTGACATTTATTCTGGGACCTGTGCTAGTCAGGACATCAAAAATTCCTTTTTCTTAAAGGATGTGAAGGTGAACACTGAAGATATAAAGTGATTCATGTTTTTCAAGACAACAGAACATTTCACAGAATGATTGAAGAATCTCAAGATGCTGGATTGAGTAATAAAAAGGCAGATGAAACTGAATGCTGATATACATTAAATTATTTAAGTAAACGAAAGTATTCTTAATCATACAAATCCAGTGACAGTAAACTAGCCTTTGTCATCCAGGACAGAGATCTCCCAGCCACCAGGGATACTTCTTTGAAAACATCACCTTGTTATAATACCAAGATTTAAGATTGGGAGGAAAAACCCAAAAGCTAGAGAAGAAAATAAAAAAAACCTCATTAGGTTTATATTTAAAACCCTGATTTAAACACATCTTGAAAACATCATACCAGATGCATCCCTCTTTTCCATTTTTAAAAGAAGTACCCAAAATTAGATTTGCAGAAGGGCTACAAATGAAGAAAGAGGAGGAATGGCTCCTGTATTCAGGAGATTAAATAGACACAGACCCTTCAGCTCTGCAAAGAGAGCAGGGAAGATGTGCCAGCAGGAACAGGTTGAACAAGGAACAATTACTCAGTAATTCCCACAGTTTGAGAATCAGAATTTATTATTAAGAGATTTAAAGCACAGGCAGGGAGGTACTTCTGCATGGCTATGGGATCTGCTGGACGTACAAAGAAATGCCAAACCAGAAGTTTAACAGAAGAGAGATCCATGAACATTGAAGTGCATGAGGACCCAGTTCAGGGAGCCCTGATGCACAGGAGGGGGCCAGGGAAACCACAGCATTTCCTCACCCTGGGTTTATCTGTTTGCCCTCAGCATCACCTCCTGCCAGTGCCAGAGCCGGGACACTGCCACAACAGACCACAAATGCTCTGCTGGTCTTTCTCTTCTGTGCCTACAGGCAGGACGGGGGAAATGCAGGCAGAGAGCTCTCAGTGCATGCAGGCTCAGAAATAGAGATGGGTTCAATGTTTGACCTAAGACCTTGGAGAAAGCTCAGAGAATTAGACAGTGAAAATAAAACAGACATAAAACAAGAATATAAGTTCGTAGTTTAAGTAGAAATATGTTTTAAGCAAACAGAAATACGTATTATGTAAGCAAAGCAATATGTTAAGTAAGATAGTAAAAGATTTTAAAGTTTAGGAATAAAACCTGTCATAAAGTTAGTTAGAAGTTTAAGATGTATCAATGTAAATTTGTGAAGTGTTACGTGATTGGCTAAAAATGACGCACTGTGGCAAAGCCACAAAAAGTCAAACAATTATTAATTAGCGTAAAAAGATACTACCAAGTTTTGTAAAAGTTTGTGATTGGCTAAAAACGTAACACAAGGCATTGTAACAGGGAATTAGATGGCTTCTGATATTATGGCATTGGATGTAACACCTTTCATGTCTCACCATTCTATGATGCCATGAGGCAATAAACCATCTTTAAAAACTCTCCCAGTCGTCCTGTCTCTAGTAATTTTAGCCTCCTGATAGCAGGTCACTGAGGTATTGCACACATATTCACTTGCAATATAAATGTCAAAGGAGGAAATGAAGTTTGACATAAACCCAACATTAAAGAATTCACTGTCATCATGACCTCTTTGGTGTTCTAGAAGGAGGGAAAAAAGGATTAAGATATTTCCTTTTTTCACTCAATTTAGTTTAGGGAGACTGAAAGTAAGTAGATTTTACCCTACTCCCCAAGAGCATATGATACTCGGAGAGATAACAGCTCTACATAAAAGGTATTTTCACGAGTTGAAAAACAGGCAAAGAAATAAAGGAAGTTCATTCCAGAGGAAAAAAACCCCAAACAAACAGCTCAAATATGCAAGTCAGGCATTGGAGGCTGTGTATAGAACTTCTTTCCTTGCTTATTTTCCCATTCATCATTATGTATAATATTTTGCCACAGAACAAGAAAGGGAAATAAAATACTTCATTTAGTTGCCCAGAAGTTTCAATACAAAAACTCTTTCTGCCCAGGAAATGACCATGGGCTTGCTGGTGGGAGTCTTTACAAAAGGACAGGCAATATTTATGAGCAGTTTGAAGGTTTCCTAGTGAATATCCATCTGGACAAAGTGGATATGCAGGCTTTGCACTCTCTCCCTCTCTCTCTCATTCCTAGGTCAGTTATCTAATCACAGAATTACATCCAATTTTCTCTGAGGAATAGCTCTGCATAAGTGTAAGTTAAATGCCTCAAAGGCATCTAAATCAGGATTTTCTTAGTAGTGGAACAGCCTTAAAAACAAATTAAAATCATGCTTGCATGACAAAGGGGATTTTGTCTCAGGTTTTGAATCCCTTTCAAGGAAATGAGTTCACTTTGGCTTGACAAAAGGAGGCTGCACACCCTGTGGTGGGAGCAATTGGTGGCATTTTTCTCTTTTCAGCAAAGATGCTGCCAGGCAACTGCAGAGATGCCCTGAACTTTGTCTCACCCACCTTTCTCCACCTGCCCCTTGAAACGCAAGCAGGACTCCCAGACTGGCCCATAAAAAATAACAGGCACTGCTAGGACATCTGTATGGAGATTACATTGTTAATCAATATATTTTGCATAGCCCCATGGATCACTTGTTATTGATGATTATACACTTTAGCTCCTGTGACAATTTGTCAATAAAATAAAAATTAAAAAAGGCTAAGGACAGCATACTTTTAATTCAAAGATGATCTCTTTCTTGAAAAGAGGTGCCATTTTCCAAGTTCTGAAAAGACCTAGCTCATGAGTATATTCCATTTACATAGTGGAGGAGCTGCTCAAGGAATCAAAACCTTCTTGGTAATCACAATACAGGTATTTGAAGGCAAATAATTTTCTTTTAGACTTTGGTTACTTTTAAAAATGAATATTGGAAAAAGAGAAAGTTTGCTAAAAAGGTAAATTTTGAGTTACTGAAAGTGTGTTATTCAAACTCAACGCAGATTGGCATAGTTTTTACCCCCACAAAGGAGAGAGAAAAATGCTGGTTATGGACAGTTTTAAATATTTCTTTTCTTTAATGGAACTGACATTTCATCTCCAAGTTTTAATCCAAAATATTAAATACTTTGCTTTTTAAGAGGGAAAAGAAGAGTGGGTGAACAGACCAAATTCCCTAAATTATCCTTAAGTTTGAAACAGCATACTTGAGTTACTTAGGCAGTCACAAGTATTACTTTTATTCTCCAAAGCATCCCAGCCCCTCTGGACCCTTTCCCCTCTCTCAGGGTTTGCTTCCCTTAAACAAAACTACCCAGTCCTTTGTTTTCCTAAGTGGGTTTTCTCCACCCCTAGCACATGTCTGGGTCAGCCCACAAAGCTCCCAGCTAACTAATGACTCTTGATTACTGATGAACTTCTGTTTCATTTCAGCAGTGCCAAAGATGAAAATGGCTGTCCCCTTGCAGATTCCCCAACCTATCCAGTCCTTGGCAGAGAATGCCATCCTACCTTCCATATTTAACACATAGAAAGGACACACAAATACTAAACCAATATTTCAAAAGTCCCTTTCTTTTATTACAGGATATAAATGCTGAATGCAGTATTGATCCACTCTACATACAGATGCTGTGCTCAAAACACAGGGCCTAGAGAGCTGTCGATATTTAAGAGGAGCTTTCATGGAAGAAAGGCTGGGATGACTTTCAGAGGTCCTTTGTCCCTGACTGTCTGCAGGAGTAAGTTAATCAGGAGATGAAGCTCTTGTATCTAAGCCAGGCTTGGGATGGAGCTGTGCAGTCTGAGTGAAAGTAAGGAGTTCTGTTCTATCACCGTAAATACATTCCAAGTGGGAATGTGCTAATTGCAGCAGTCTGTGAGCTGGAATTAATATAAACAATAAATATAAAATAGAATCCATGAACCTGGTAAAGTTACAAAGGCAGTAAATGCTAGAGATGAGATGTTGAATACATTATTATTTTAAGACTTGTGCCTATTTAAAACGAGATTAGAAAAAACCCAACTTCTTGCAAGCCATTTTAATTCAGTTTGTGGATAGCTGCTGGAGAATCAAAATTTTGATCAGTTATGTCCCACTTGGGATGCATAAAGCTCCAGTTTTCAGCTTCTGTTAGTTTAATACAAGGATGGCAAAAATCATGTGGACATTCCCTTCATTTACTCTTGGAACAAACAATTTGCTCATCACCATGTTTTGGCTGTCTGCCTGAACTGCTGAAACTGTTGCTTCTCCTTGAAGAATAACATTTAACCAGTCAGATAATAACCCAGTCAACCTGAGGTCCTCAAAACCACCCCTATCAGGTCAATATATTGCTCTAATGAGGAACAACCCTGGCTTCCAGAACACTGTTTTTACGTAGGAAATCTGCAGGCAAAGGGGATATTCAGGACTAGAGCCTGTACTTGAAAAAAGCTGGCTCTATTAAATAGCTGTCCATCTCCTGGCACTCCAGGGAAGGAAGCATGCCCCTCTAACAAAGATGAAGGGAATATCAATGGGGCTAATCTCTTCAAAGTGCTCAGTGCTCAAAGCAATCTCCTGCAGTAGCAAAATCCCCACCCTCATTAGCTCAGCAAACACAGCCAGAGACAAAAGACTATCTGCAACAACCAGGGCAAAAAAATGTAAAATACAGGAGTTCCAAGCCACCTCCCTTTCCCTTCCATCGGACAAATATTTCATATATTTTAAATTATGTGTGCTGAAAATAAAGTCATATATTTTAAGAATCCCTTTTCTTTCCCTTCCAGTATATTTAAATATTTTGGCGTTTGCTCATATTGAAAAATGGTCATGACACAACAGAAATACTGCACAGCACAACTCTCCCCCTGATCAACAAAGGGGGGAAATTCATTGCCAGCTTTTTCCCTTTGGCAAACTGTAACAGTCAGAAATAAGGAGAGTGATAGTTTCATTCTCCACAAAACAAGGAGACAAAACATTCTGTCAATCAGCTCATATTTGTGTAAGTCCAATCTATCCATTGCCTCCAAATTTAAGAATTTTTATGGTCAGGAAAACAGATGTTGCGAATGAGAAAAAACGGCATAGAGCAGCAGAGAGGGAAGGAGTGACAATTAGGAGACAAGGAATTACTGTTGAATAATTCAGTCTTCAGCACATCCTTCTATTCTCATGCTGACCATAGGAGTAATTAAGGATGGTCAAACACTCCTCAGGGAAAGAGGCTGACAGGGATGTCTTGTTGATCTGATTTCTGGGGAGAAGCAGCATGATCAGGGCTGGAAAATAGGTCATGGCTTGTGTAAACCAACTCACACCATGCCAGAATCTCTCCAGGGAGCCCACTAATGGATTCAGCAGGGCAAACACGTGGGCTGGGTGGGCTACCTAGGGACAGAACATCAATACTGGGGCAGTGTCACACAGCACACAGGTGGGGCAACAGCATCTGCTCTGCCAAAGCAGGGATTTCAGCTTCAGGCACAAAGGACAAAACCTTTTTCCCAGTGTGGCTGAGGTGAGCCAGCCCACCAGTACTTCTATCCAAGATTTGAAAATCTTTGACTTGTATAAAAACAACTAGGTAAAATGGACCTGAAAGTTTATCTCCCACCCATCAGTTTAAAGTAGGGATCCACATTCTAACACGGACCAAACATGTATCACAGGCTTTAAAGAGGAGTTTTATAAAGGGATGCTCAAGTTTAGACTGAAGAGAAGTAGAAAAAGAGAGAGATGGACAAGACAAAGGAGAAATGGTGAGCCATCACTGCTTGAAACTTGCCAGCATAAACCTAAAGCCTGACTTTGGTGTTCAGTCCTATCCCCTTGTGGGAGGAAGGAAGGGAAAGGAAGGGAAAGGAAGGGAAAGGAAGGGAAAGGAAGGGAAAGGAAGGGAAAGGAAGGGAAAGGAAGGGAGGAGAGTTTTCTCTACAGGGGGCAGAGGAGGCACACACAGATCAGACGTACAGCCCTGACACAGCACTTGGACATGAGCTGAAGCCAAGAAGAAAGTGAAGATGAACTGAAAGTGCTGATTACCAAATAATAAATGGCAAACTAAGATATGCAGGTGGCAGCATATGTGCTCATTAAGCAAAATCTGTGAGAATTTGGGTCAATTATATTTAAAAGAAACGGACTATGTGAATCCTTAGTTTGTACAGAAAAGGGTGTATAGGGATGCAGGGAAAACACACAGATCTTGGAATGCTGACCATAGCAAAGCAAATGGTTCTGAAGGGATAGACATCAAGCAATTCCTGATGGGAGCAAGGAGAGGAACAAGTGATGTACAATTACAAATGGACTTGAGAAAAGCCTGAATGAGAAGCAAAGCAGGCAGCAAAATAAGTCTCAGTTCTCTATGTAAGGAGGAAACGTTTCAAAGATTTGAAAGATGTGCTCCAAAACCATGGCTTGGTCACCTTGCTGCCCTGTCAGGAGGAGTTATAGCACTGTAGCAAGTCTGAACTGAGTAGTGACCAGAACTGGGAGTGGTCTGAGTGAAAAGGCAAGTGCCAGGACAAATCCAAAGAATTATACTCCTCCTGCATCCCCTGTTGCTGCACCAAAGGAATTCAGATAATTGAGCACAGCCTGCAGCAAAAACAAGGCAAGAGGAAGCCAGGAAGGGGAAGGAGAGATGTCTGGCTCATGCTGAGACTGGGGAAGGGAGAGAAAAAGCACTTACTTATTAAACAATTATTTAATTCTTCATGTTTTGTTTTCTTTCTATACCCAGAATCAGTGGTCAGAAGGTTGTATTAATTGTCAAGAACTTCAATCAAGTAAAAATTAGCCAAGTTGAGGCTGTATTGGCTGTGACAGCATATACATAGTCAGAATTGAGGCAGGAACTCAGGCATTGAGCCACAAGGGGAAAAGCACCCTAAGGAATCAATTGATGTTATCAAGTAATCTGCCTTGGAGATTAAAGAACACAGAGCAATAAAGTGTTGTAATGAAAAAAGCTTTCGAGTCAGAAATGGGAGTCATAGGGAAAAACACACATTAATGTCAGCACATAATTGCTCTATGTGGACAAAATCAGGTGCCTCTAAAAAGATTACTGCTAAATTCTGTGCTAGAGGATTCTTCTCCCATCAAGTGTGACTTGAACTGTAATCAAAAGGAGACAAACACAAAATGCAAGTTTCACAAACCGCAAAACGAACGGGACAAAGGGTAAAGATCTTGTCCTGCTCCAGTTCTCTTTATATGTGGACACAGTGGCCACAGTCACCTCCTGAGATCTGCACATTGCAAGTGCACCCACTGCTGATTCAGTCTCTAACTCCAAAATCCACTGTAGGCTTCCCAGGAAAGGACAGCTTCTTCCATCCTAGAAAACTCCCCACCCTACCAAGATGAAGCTTTATCTCCTCAGTGCCTTAAGGGGTATCAATTACTCCAAAGTGTGAAGGAAAGGAGGAAAGAAGGTGCAGAGACAGATACCTGGCTCTGTCACCTCAACACCAGCTTGTCTTTGCAGTCAGTACACCAACCAAAATTGAGGAAATCAAAGAGAAAATTGAGAGGGCACCTCACTGCAACATTGATTTGCAAGCACTACATCTGCCAGTTCTGTTCTGAGCATACAAATTGTTACCAGATTAGGGATGTGAAAACTGTAATTTTGGAACTTTCCCTGATGTCTCAATCTCAGTGGAAATTCTAACCATCTGAGCTCTAATCTCCAAGCCCCCATCCCTGTGGGTACTGCTTCTGGCTTTAACGTTATCAGTAATAGCCCAAATAATATCAAGTGTAAATATTAAAAATGCTCCAACGATGACATCCCAGAAATCCTGTCAATAATTCTGTGTTCACTAAAAGGGTGGGTAATACAGAGATGAAAATTCATCTTTGCTATTTGACACAAAAAACAACTGCAGAGGAACAGCAAACAATTGCCACCCATTGGACCAATGTTTGTATTGTGGTAATGGTGCTGGGTGATGTCATGTGATGTGTAATTAAGCAAATGAAGCTTGCTTTCAGAGAGCAACACTAAGCAGTTGCCCTGACCCCACCATAGCTGACAGTGGTACCATCTGTTCACTGTCCATGTGTCTCCTGCATCCCTAGAACTGCTGTCTCCTAAAATAAACAACTTGTATCACAAGATAATCTTGATCCTGCCATTTCTCAAATTTCACATTTATTTACAGATTTTACATTCTTTTAATCTACTTTTCCTCAGAATAAGACATGCACCTATGGCCCTTGGGGATGGTCAGAAGCATGATAAGGTTTTTTGTTCACGCTGAGAGCAGCACAGCCCAGCCTGGATGGAAGCAGGTTAAATGTTAACACCTCACTGTATCTCCAGAGCTCAAAACAGAGCAGTGTATTTTTCCAAATGTTATTTGCTTGCCCTTGGCCTTGCTGGGACTGCTCTTCATTTTGGATTGTTGCTGTGAAGTGGGGCTTGCTTGGTTTGTTTGTTTTAATGTGCTGTGATAATAAATAAATACATTAGAACACACAAGCTGGAATATTCTGCACCTTCTCTTACATATGCAATGCTGGGTTCTGATTATTCTTATTTACATTTTCTAAACAGCAACTGGAAACACAAAAGGTGGTGACAAGAGGGTGCTCCAGGGATGCATGAATGCTACACAAGAATATATGTACATGGAGATGCTGATTAACTTGCACATGAAAAAGTAAAAGTGAATTTAGTTTAAAAATCAGTTATGTTGTGGTCCATCTTGCACAGTAACTTTGGTCAGCCATTCACAGCATGCAGAATTCAAAGGACATGTTAATTGTGCATAATATCAGAAAAACACCTGATATTAAACACAGTATTGAAGAGTACTACCCCCAGTAGGCTGAGTCCCAGGTAGCTCCACCATCACCTCTCACTGAAAGACCACGAGTGTGTCTCAGAAAGAACAGGACAAAGCAGAAAATCCCCATGAAGTGCAGTGGTAATTACCAATATAGTTATTTTCTGCTCATTCACAAGTATGGAAAAGTCCACCTTTAAGCTGAGCTAAAGAAAAGCTGAGGCAGAGTGCAGCCAAAGCAGAAAGATTTATACACAACTTTTGTCACTAATTTATCTGAGTGTGGCTCTGATAAAGCAGGAAATGGCTTTAGGCTGCTATGTAACTAACAGTGCTGCTCAGGCATTTAGGATCACTGGAGCCAGCTAGGCCCATCCCCAAAAACACCATCAGCAGAACCCCAATAATTCACAAACTCCTCCCTCAGGAAGCACCTCCCACCTGGTGCATGTCATACCCACCAAGATAACATCACTTAAAAACAAAAGGTAAGATGTGCTTGTCTACACTACATTTGCAAAGATAATTACTTGAAAACAATACAAAGGAAAGCAAAACAAATTCTTCCATTAGCTGAGGCCTTCCTATCTTTGACCTCAATCTCGTTTGCTGATACCACCAAACTTTTCATAAACCTCTTCTATCATTATTAGCTTTAATTTAAATAATTATTGGGCAGAAGAAAAAAACCTGTTCAACCACGGCTCTCTAATCTAGCAATTAAATCCACCTGTAAGAGCTGAACAATTTGTGTCTCCGGCTATTAATGCAGTCAAGTATTTTACACTGTGTGGTGTAACATCAGCCAGAGATACTGAGGGACACAGCTGGAAACTGAGCCATGTTTTGACAAGGAAAATCAACCCAAGCTGCTCCAGGGGAAGAGGTCCTGACTGAGGCAGATGTCCCATCCCCAACAGGCTGTTAAACACCAGATATATTTTATCTACTCTGTCCCTCTTGCAGCAGGTACAGCATGTCTCAGCCAGCTGGAATTCCATCCTTTTAAATTCTGCCTCTCTGTGATCATCCACCCCAATTTGATATCTCTGTTGTGTGGTTATTCCTGCAGAGAAAATTTTGGATTTTGTCCAAATGATGGAAAAACGTGCCCATTTAGATTACTTGAAGCTGATAACCTTTCTAATGGGGAGTTCCCATCTGGCAGAAATATTGCAATTGCATTTTTTAGGGATGTGGTTCTGCAGCAAATGACCCAACATTATACACCATAAACTAAGATATGAAACTTCTTCAAATCCTCCTGAATAAAAAATGAGCTTTTATTCCAAATTACACATATAAATACAATATTGGTTAAACTTTTCTTTGGGAAACTGCCCAAAAATGGACAGTGTCAATGCTTTTCTCTTCTCCCTTGGAAAATGCAAATACCTAATTTAATGATACAGCTGAGAGATCCATGAAATCACTACACAAATAATACTGAATTTGATGTCAAAGTTTTCTGCCAAGTGACTCAATATATTGATAATATGCATTCCACAGTATGTGAGTCATTATAACAAAACACCTATCCTATTATTTTTCTTTAATGATTCCCTATTATCTCTCATATTCTATCAAAGCTTTAAGTTTTATTAACATACAATGCAAAGGTAGACTTAATTTTCAATGTGCCTTTATATATTATGTTATATATGTATTATATCATGTTGCACTAGCTTTGAGTAAAACCATTTCCTAAGCCAGGATCTACTTCTGTGCTGCACCATGATTGCTTGTCTGAAGGTTGGAACTGAAGATTGGAACTTTGCTTTGGAACTGAAGATTGTTTTAAAACAAGAATGTTTTAGAACGGCCCCTCTTCAAATGAAAATGCAATGTGCACTCACAGTATTGCTGACATGGTAATACATGGTTGATGATGAAAAATAACTGGTTAATTCAATTCCTTGTGCCTAGTAAGCAGCCCTGTCAGCACGATGAAGTTCTGAGGCAATTATAAGAGAACTTTGTAAGATTGGTTATGAAATGCAGCTCCAGAATTAGCAAATAAAAGAACGAACAGTAATGCAGATTAAACACCTCTGGAACACAGGTAATCTCTCTAAGCTTTTTACCCCCATTGATCAGTTCTGTATTTTATGTTGCAATTAATTGTACTCTTTGTTATCATGCAGTTTTCATTTTATATAAATGGAGCAGCAGTCCAATTTGGCAGTTTAGCCCATAAAAAAAAATGTATTGATCACTGGCACAATCAGGCATTTCTTCTTCAAAATTAACACATCTGTGCTGCCTCACACATGTTATCTGGCTCAAGAACTAGAGAGAGATTAGAGAGATTGCAAAACAAACCTTGTCTTAGGGAGAAAAAGTTGTTTTAGAGCCCTACCAGAGCGATGAAAGGAGACCTGGTTGGCAGGATGGGGACCGGCGTCGATCGATAGAATAGGGAGCAGCTTCCGCATGTCCCAGAGCTTCATCACACCGGAGCAGTCACAGGAAGCAATGGTGTCCCCCTGCCAAAGATGGGACAAAATCAAAGCATTGCCTCTCTACTCCTGCCAACATCAAAGCCTCTGGCACAGTGCTGGGCAACCAAACAGCTACTGTATTTAAACAAATAAATAAATAAGCTATTAGATGTGAGGTTATCACAGCCTTTTATCAGCTCTGTTGGCTTGAACAGCAACAAGACAACATGACCTCTAAAGAGAACCAGCTCAGGAGAAACTGGAAGTACAAAGGAGAAAAAAGGTCATCTTGAATTCTGGCACCAGTAACCTCCAAGAACAGGCCTTGTGGTTCTTTTCTTCTCACAGAGCCACAGGATTGGCCTTTTAGCCTTGATTTTAAATTTGTCTGTTCCTGTTTTCTGTGTGGAGAGTAAGATGAGAGCAGAACAGACACTCCTTCCCTGCTGTGTATTCCACAGCCACCCTAAGGGGCAACTCCCCATTCACCTAAGGGTTGCATTGAATGATCCTTCAGGGTCCCTTTCAGCTCAGAACATTCTGTGATTCTGTGAGAAACTCCCTCCTTTCAGTGAGCCAGAAGCACAGGAGGGACTATGCAAGGAAAGAGAGTCAGACCGTGTCCCCCATACTTCTGTTCATTATTAACTAAAAACAAACAGAAACCCCACAAACTAACAACCCAAACAAAAACCTCAAACAAAAAACACCTCAAAACCCCAAAAAACCCAAAAACAACCCACCCCCCCTTCACAACCCCTCAAAAACCAAAAAAACAAACCCCTGCCCTAAAAAGAGTGTTTTGATTATGTAGCATATAAATAAATGCAAAAATCGAAGAGGGTAAAGGCAGGGTAAAGCATGCCCAATCATAACTTTGTTTAGCTAATTCCTCCCACTAGAACAGAAAGAACCGCCCAGCTACCCATATAAAAACATTTATTTTTCATTTAAACCTCCTAAATGAAGATTTAAATCCCAAAGGCAGCTCAGCTGGTGTGCACTCACAGTTATCAGTGTCTTTTCCAATTTATGCAAGTGCAAGATTATGTTAAAGAATATTGTTTGGAAGAGGAATCACAATGGTATGGGACTGAAAATCAGGTGAAACACAGGTCAGATACTGCATCCATGATTTAAAAAAAAAAACAAAATTATTTTTTACGTCTTCCGCATAAATAGTACATGCAATAAAATGTGTGGTGTTTTCTAGCAAATAGAGGATTTAAGATCTTAAAATACCCATCAGCTTCTCAACTAGAAACTAATGGCTTGCAAAACACTACCCTGGTGTAAGTATAATGAAATCTTTAGGTTCATTTGGAGGAGATCTAAATGTCAAAACTCCATTCTGGCTTGTTACAGGGACTAATGCAGCTTAACACCAAGAAACAAAGTAATCATTGCTTGGAGAATTCAGCAGTCAGGCTCTCAGCACCTGCTGTTTTGCAAAAAAAAAAAAAAAGATGTCAGTAACCATAACTATATCCCATTCAACACAGTGCCATGAGGATCATGGCTCTTTTGGACTGTCTCACCAGCTATGCCCACCGAATTCCTCTTCATTTCATCTGAATCCTTCTAGCATGTTCAGCCTGTATAAAGGACGAGGGCAAGAAGGCAACAAAAAACTCCAAAATAAAACAATTACACTCCAAACTGTTGTATGGCTTCAACTGGATCTCAGGAAAACAAATTTTTAATGTGGGGGAAAAACCCGCTCATCATGATGGATATGAGACTTGAAGAGTCATCAAATCCAGCCCCTTCCTCTTACAAGCAGTGTTTTCATACATTTGCTGTGTTACAAGTGCTAAATTCCACATTAGCAGCAATTTCCCCATCCACCCCATGCTGCTGACTTAAAGCAGCCCATGAGTATAATAGGAGTATAAAAGTACTTTTTCACATGCAACCTGTGTCCTTTAGGTTAAATAAAAGTAAGTTTTTGCAGCAAAACTCCTCCCTTCTTGCCTGTCCCTGATGCATTTCAATTACTGTGTCATCCACATCCCACTTGGACAATATTTTCTTGGACTGTAAAAAATAAGCTCTTCCTTCTCTCCTCCCCACCCCTTCCAGATAGCATTGAGCCTGGATTAATTATGCATGTACCCATTGCTGATGTTTATAAAGCAACTCCTGCCAAACTGATCACCAATTTTGGAATGATCTGACTTTCAGAGGGGCTAGAGATGCACATCTCAGCTAAGTAGAGGTTCTGGTGGAGCTGGCACACAGGAGTGGGATGTTCCCTTCCTTTAGGTCATCACCCATCACTCCAGGGAAGGGAAGAGAAAATGATTATGTATGTACAAAGATCCCTCCATCCCCCAGCATAAATACTTGGCTTCTGGATCAGCTCTTCACACTTCATCAGCCTCTCTCTTTCCACCTTCTTCTGCAAAGACTATATCCATCTATATCAATGGCCCACTTAGGAAATCACCAGTATCCTTTACACCCGTTATTTCATATCCTTTAATGTGACTTTGACATATGATTGCATTTTACTCTGGATTTTTTTCTATCCAGAGAGACATTTTAACAAAAACTTACTTTGGGACTGTGTGTGTGAGTGGTAGTTTTGGTTTGGTTTAGAACATGTGTGGCTTCACACTTGTTTTGCATGAACTCCAAAAAATGAGTTCAATAAATGCTGCTTAATTACAGCTTTGGTAGTTCAGCAATTGTGACCCAGATCAATGGACAGCCCACCTGGGTAAGACTGCACATAATCCACTCAGGGTAGTTACAGAAGACACTCCAGTGAGTGCTCTGTGACTCCTCTTTGTGTCACCCACAGTTGCACCCATGGATTTTCAATATGATCATAACAGCACTGAGAATGTGTCCCTGGAACAGATATTATGCAAACATTGATCAGAGACAGTCCCTGCTGCAAAGTGACTGAGGATGTAGAGCTGACTTTGACCTTCTCACTGGCCCTGATGTGGAGATCATTACTAGTGGCATAATTATGAGGAAAACACTCTAATTTACTTGTATTACAGGTTTTCCCTTCTGTTCATTAATTTTGCTACAGTAGCTGGCACACCACAAGACAAGACCCATTTCCTACTTTCTCACAATCTTGCCATCCCGTTTTCTGCCATGTTTATTTTCCCCTATTGCCACTACAGACCCCTAAGGTAAACAAACTTCCTCTCTGGCAAGAATTTACGCAATCCAACTGTTTATAGGTGCCAGATCCACTGCACCACCCTCACTCATTCTGGGCTCAGTTGTCAGAGCATGGTGCTAACAGCACCAAGGCTTTGGGTTCAATCCCTGCATGGGCTACTTACTGAAGACTTGGACTCAATGATCCTTGGGGTCCCTTCCAACTGAGACTATTCTATGATTCTGGGATCTGTGGCCACACCAGTGTCTGGGTTTGAAAGACAGCTGTTTGTGAAGAAAGGCAAGAGCCTCTCTTGAAATGGACAATGTAAACCCCCGTCCTCTATATTATTATAATTTTGAAATTAAGGAGCTTTCAGGTCCTTATGGGAATAGGAATAACAGTTCTTTACTATGAAAATTAAAATATAGTAATACAAAACAACAAAACACTGACAGAATCAGAATACAGCCTGACACCCCGACAGTCAGGATGTTGGTAGCAGTCCCATTAAATGGTGGCTGCATCCTCCTGGATGACAGCTGTGGTTCTGTTGGGGCAGTGCTCCTGTAGAAGGGCGCAGCTTTCCTCCAAAGGTTCAGTGATGATGTAGAAGGGTCTGCTTTTCCTCTGGAATCCAGCGAGGAAAAAAGGCTGCTCTGATGTTCCAAATCTCAGATTTTATCTAGGTAGGAAATGCTTGGCTCCTCCCCCTGGGTGGAGCATCTCCCAATGGGATGATGGAATTTTATCAGTCATGCACTGGGACCCAATGGCCCATTAACAGGAGATATCTCCCTGGAGGAAGGATGGGTTGTGGAAAATATAAGGATCACTGCCCCACCAGGTTTCAACAGATGGTGATAGAATATATACTTTTGGTTACATCTTGCTTTGCAAGCCAAGACAACCAGAAAGGATGAACTCCCTGATTCTTGAATAGCAGCAGTGCTGGAGAAACCTGCCCTGGGAGCACCATCCCATTGTGCTGTATGCTGGGTGCCCTAGAGAAGATGGTCTTGCTCCAAAGTGTTCACACACTGAACACTTTGCCCAGTGGCAAAGATCAACTAGTTCTTGCTGTCACAAGTCTGCAAACATTTTAACAATTTCCTCCCAGAGGGCTGGTATAAACAAAGTGTGTGTAAAACGTAACAGCCAGCAGTGTATTTGGCCTGATTTCTGTGATTAGACAGCACACCTCATCAGGAAACAGAAATAAGAAAACAGACTTCTGATGGCAACGTGTCAACACACACAAACAGGTATTTGATCAGCCTCGACACACTCTGCCCACAGACTTATTACTAAATGCATTAATTATCACTGATCCCGAGGCAGCTACTACACTGAGAACATCACATAATGATTTTGTTAGTGAGCTGGCTATTACACTTCAATACTTCTTCACTCTATTCCACACCTTATCCAAATCAAGTGAGCTGGAGATGGGGGATAAAAACTTTTCAATAGGAAGAAATAAACCAGGAATGTAACCAAGCTGAAAGATTATTTGGAGTTACACATCATTCAAAGAAAAAGAAAAGGAAAAGTCATATGTTAAATGAACTCATTTCTGTCTGGCTGTGGGCCATTTTCAGAAGCTTTTGAGGTGGAATCACTTAAAATTCTCCTGTGAGCTTTTAGCTTTTTCATCCCTGCTACAGTTATTATTTTAGTCATTCATGGAAGAACCCCCTGCCTTGATCACGGTTTTCTTCTTGTTTCTTGCCACACTAAAGTCTTTTTTATGATGTGTTTTGGATGTCGCATTTTACTGAACAGCACGGTGGACCATCAGGGCTTGCCTGATTTCCTACACGTAATAGGAGGAGACAATGAGTTCCAAGGAGAAGAAATGCACAAGCAGATTCCCCTTGTTCTGATTTCCATCGACACTACATTTGCTGCTGCTCAGCCCAGTTCCATTAGCTCCTTTAATCAGAGAGCATGTAGAATGATTCTATAAAACTGGTCAGACTTGCTGCCTAGTCTATAGAATCAAGCTGGTACTGTTTCATGTATGCAGGCTGGAGTAATTAAAGAATTTATACAAGGATTCAATTAGTTTGCATTCAAAGACTGGCTCTGTTCCAGGCTCTACTTAAAGGACTTTGCAAGTCCTTTAATTGCCTTCACAGTTCCACCCTCCACTCTACCTTCCTGCCAAGTTAATGAACATCTTTATATTCCAGAATACCTCCCATTAAAATGGACATGCTCAGCTCCATATACATCACAATCCCAATCTCAACTGACACTTGCAAACAAACCAAATAATTGGTTTCATCAGGAATGAAAAGACTTATTTAGTTTCCAGGAAGTTTTTAAAATCTATGTCCTTCTTCTCTTTTCTTAAAACATGCATTTTTTTCTTCTGAATATTAATGATTAGCAGTGGGACTAATCACCAGGTACACTTTAGGTAAATACTCCCTGAAAACTGCTGTTTCACACCCGTGAGAAGGATAAAAATCTGCATAATTATGTCTCTTGTGTATAACCACACCTCTGGATTTATTGCTGAAAGATCAATAATACATGAACCACATCAAGTTGCTTTATCTAATTTAGACAGCAGTAGACTCCTCCCAGGAGCATCCTCTTTACAGTTGAAGGCAAGTCAGTAGCTGTTTCATCACCTTTGCACGTATTTTTAAAAAGGCAAAATAGTGACTGAACAGCACCTCCTTTTCACTATGACACGTTTACTGCTTTGCAATCCTTTGTTTTCAGGACAGATGCAGCTGGACAAGCTCTATTTTAAGGGACTCCTGCAATGACTTTGACATTTTCATCAACCCCAGTGGCAACAGATCCATAGTAGGCCCCTTCCCAGCCAGAAAGAAGCTTGATAATTACTGTCCCATTACTCCTGGGAATCTGTTTGAGCTTGGGCATGACAAAGGGCTGATGAGTTTCCTACTGGTCCTACCAGTCTTGTTCCCAGTCTCTGAACCCAGCAAAAGGAGTTTATTCTGTGCACACAAAGCTGGTGGGAACTCCTGGCCATTAAGTGCCAGTAGGCAAAGCAACCACGTGAGGAACAGCTGCCTCAAATGGAGAGGCTCCAATAATCTGCATTTCTAAGGCTCCCTGTGGGACACGTCCTAAATCACTTTACTGTACCCTCATTTCATACACATTCAAGTAAATGTTTTTAAGAGAAGGAATCATTACCTCCTACACTTACAGCATGAAGCATGTCAGAAACCTGAGGAGAGTTATTACCTCAGGCCTTGTTGCAATGCAGAAACTGAATACACTCCATAAAAACAATGAGACACACAGGCAAGGCATCCAGAGCCATGTCCCTGTGCCACCCCATCCCACTGTGGAGCAGCAGTGGGCAAGGGCAGAGGGATCCCAAGAGAATCCAGCTAGATGTGGGTGAATGTGCTGTAGCAGTTACAAGGAAAAACATTATAATATCCAATTAATCCAAATGAATTATGTAAAATATTATAAAGATGGAGGAAAAAATGCTGATGCAGTCCATTATTAGACTTATGGCTAATCAATCACCACCCATTTTTGAAATATCATCCTTAAATCATCCCTGTTTCAAATGAAAATAGCATCTTCTTAGAAAGACTGGCAAAAGTACAGAGCTGATTACACTTTCAAAGTGCAGTGGTCTATTTTTAACAATTATGTGCATCCAGAGTGGGGGAAAATGGTGATAAAGGATTATTAAAAGGTAGTCCTGGTGTTTTCCCATCTGCTTTTTCCCTACCTTTGTTCTTTCATAGTTTTGAGTTCTGCATTGTGATCAAAATTGCAGAGGACCAGTTATATTTCAAAGCAACTGAAAACTCAGAGCTAATGAAACTGGAGTCTGGCCCTCACTCCCAGTGACATCTTTTACAGCTTTGAATAGCCAGGAGCTGGTGAGACACCAGCTCTTGTGGGGGTGAGGAGAATCTAAGATACTGATGCAAAAACAATCATCTCAAAACTTCACTGTTGGTTCCTACAGAAGAATCTTCCAACTTTCTTAGCAGATGTCAATGAACAACTCCTGATTTTGCACGGAGTAGAACTAGTAGAAGCTGACTCAAGAAGGTGGCTATTGTTGCTTTCAGAGCATATGGAGACTCAGAACACCCCTTGTGTCCTCCAAAGGAGGATCTCCACTAAAAGTATTCCATGGGAATGCCAGAACTTGGTTACAGCAGTTTCCAATTCTACTGACTTTCAAAAATAACTACAGATCACAGGTCTCTAGTTCGTGTACATGCACTCTGCAGGCTTTCCTCTTGCTGTGTGGAACAGGGGAATCTCTCTTCCCTTTGTCACATCGAGTAGCAGGAAGTGCCTGGTGGTGTGTTTGAGGAGCACAACACATGCCAGGATTGCAGAAACCCTTTGCATAAATTTACATAAACCACTGCACTCCCTGCAGAGTTACTGCTCGCAGTAGTTGACATTGCACTTGAAACAGTGCTGCAAAGGGAGCAATAGCTTTTGCAGAGAGGTTTAAAATAATCAGTTTTGTTTTTTCCCTTTCTAACCATCAAAGAAGGGTGTGAATTCTGGGAGCTGTGCAGTGATAGGAGATGAATGATAATTGCCATTGCTGGCTTTTCTCTGTATTTTTGAGAAATATCATTACTAAAGTAAAGTTAGGTGCCATCATTACCCGATTAGACATTCCTAAGAGCAACAAGCACAAAAATTCCTGGGCTACACCGTGTTTGTGCACAGGGATTCTACTGTCATTCACTTCCACATGTGAAAAACTGGGTACTCTTCACTACAGTAATGTTAAAATTCAGATAAAATACATACTTTCTTAAATTCATAAATTAGAATTAGTGGCAAGAGATCTATTGCTGAAATGCAAAATTGTTCATTTTAAAATGCAGAACATCTAAGTCACAGAAAGAAAATGAGTGTCAGTAAAGTACATGTGCTTTTTTTAAAGAGAAACCACGAAAAGAACATGTAAAATCACAGAATCATTTAGGGTGAAATAGACCTCTAAGATCATTGAATCCAACATCATATTTGTCTCCTTATCTTGTCTTTGGGCGTTTAGTAAGGGGAACTAAATGCATAAAGAAAGAATACCAACAATATTAGAAATGTATTCACAGAAGCTTACCCAATTCTGAACTCCAGGAAATGTATGAATCTCTCTCAGTTTTAATGTATTTCAGATTAAAGAATGATCAGTTAAGCTAATCTCATCCCATTATTTTGAGAACTACTTTACAAAAACCAGCTAATATGTATGGTAGGCTGACACTGCTGGATCCCAGGTGTCCCCCAAACCCACTCTATGATTCCCTGCCTCAGCTAGACAGGACAGAGAGAAATAAAACAGAAGTTTTGTGGGTTGGATTAAAGATAGGGAGATATCACCCACCAAGCACTGTCATGGACAAAGCAGACTTGACTGGGTAACAAAAAAAAAATTATGTAGGAGACTGGAGGAATGGTTAACAGGCTCAAAACAACCAGGTAGGAAGTGGGGTGGACACAAGATGAGCTCTGTCTCTTTCTTCTCCTTCTTCACATATATTGTAAGCCAGACTGAAAAATTCCAGTCAATGCCTTCTTAAGTGTCTTGTTGTGTCTGGGTAAGTTAACGTTCCTGAAGTGCCTTACTGAGTCTGGATGTTGTTTTGAATTTTGCCAAGTACCTTATTCTACCTTAATGTTTAAAGTGTTCAAGTCAAAGTTTGTTATTGAATCACCTGAGAATTTTGTTGTTTCTCCCATGCACTGCCCAGATTAAATCAAACAACCCTCTCCTGAGCCCACCGAGCAGCAGAGGGCATTACACTCTCACCAACCTCACCGTCCCCATTGTCCTCACAGTCCTCATGATCCCTATTGCTCTATCAGTCCCCATAGCCCCTACAGACCCCACAGCCCCCATAGCCCTCACAGCCCCCATTGCTCTAACAGCCCCCATAGTCCCTACAGACCCCACAGCCCCCATAGCCCTCACAGCCCCCATTGCTCTAACAGCCCCCATAGTCCCTACAGATCCCACAGCCCCCATAGCCCTCACAGCCCCCATTGCTCTA